>CACRXK020005904.1:0-26616 GCA_902702795.2 Paramuricea clavata
GATATGGTATGGTATCTGGATATGGTATGGTGTGGTATCTGGATAGGGTATGGTGTGGTATCTGGGTATGGTATGGTGTGGTATGGTATGATATATGATATGGTATGGTATGACGGTAACAGACTTGCTACAAGTTGTTCCAACAACACTAATGTAGGTTGTTCGTAACAAGTTGGGAGCTTGTTGTCATTGACTTGTTATCAACGTGTTATCAACTTGTTGGAACAACTTGTTGCGAGTCTGTTGGCCTCACCAACCTTGTTACAAGATGATAACAACTTGTTCCAGACTTGTCAACAACTGGGAACAAGCAGTGCGAACACTGCATTGACAAGCTGGGAGATTCACCTTCGCTGCATGTTAAAACAATTGAAGGTGACAGCGTACATATTAAGAAGTCTTACCTAACCTAACTATTATTGTTTTAGCATCCACAATCTCAAATGACGAAATCCATGAAGATGTATTTCACGAAAACGATGAGTCCGGAGCACAAACGGTCTCGCCGTTTTCTACCCGTAGTTCCCTGCAGAATTCAATACGACGTGTTATGGTGGCGATGCCTGATGTGGAAGAGCCTTCAGCGCCCGTGGAACTGCCTGACCTGCCCGCAGGATGGGATGAAAGACAGGTGAACTAAGGGATTTTGAACTGTCTTTACCATTGTAGGTAGTGCTAACTAATAGGGAGTTTAAGATGCCGACAACGAGCAATGGGTATACGGAGTACGGTTGAAAGCTTGTTTTCGTATTGCTTTAACAGAGGCAGACAAAATTTACATATCCCCAGAGCATACTTTTCACCGTAGCGACCTTGGCTACAGCGCAAAAATCACAATCTTGTGTTGTAAAACAGAATCAAGAACATAGCACCGAAACTGACTACGCACGACTTGTTTTGTTTTCTTCTTCAAATTTTTTTTATATAATTTAATATTGTAAATATGTAGCGATGGGCTTTGATAAGCCCTAGATAAGCTTTGACGCTTTTGGAGCAATTGCATTTAATTTATTTAATAAAATATTGTTTATATAAAAAAATACCTACCAACGAAATCTTGAACTATTAGTTCAAAATGCTAATCTTAATCGTATATAGTCGAGTCATTTCAGTATCTGATCGAGTCAACAGCATCACTCGAGTCGAGTCGATGGCTATACGAATTGTATGATGAACAAAAAGGCCTTAAAAAATTCCCTACAAGTGGAAACATGCCTATCTGCATCGAGAATTGCTTTATATTTCTTCAAGCCCTTCCCAACCTATTCAACTACAATATTTTTGATGAATTTATCCTGAATTTGGAACCCCCTTGGATGCAATTTGTGGAAGTTTAGTTACCCCAGAGGATATCTTACTAACCCCTTTAGGATATCACTTTTTCCCTCTTGGATATCACTAAAACGCCTAATTTTTGCCAAACTATGCGAGCACGCGAGCACCGCTCGCAGGATATGTTAAACAGCTGCAGGAAATTCGTTTGAATGAGGATTTGTTATTGAAAATTTGAAGGAAACCTTAACACCCATGTCCCACTATTGGCGCAACAACATATGGTTGACAGACATTATTCCTTGAATTTAAAACCATGGTCAGCTAGAACACTATATGTTTATGCACATGCAGATTTAGCACAAAAATACTCCGTTGGTCTGCAGGAAATCTTTGTCTCCAGGTTGTGCTCCCAGGAAGAAAATTATTTTTTCCTGCCCTTGTTTCATGCTTGCTTTCTGTGCATTTAGGATGCGAATGGTAGAACATACTATATCAACCATCGAACCAGAACAACATCGTGGACAAGACCAGTCGAGGCAGAGTAAGTAGAAACTAGTTCACATTCCATTGTATTGAACGAAGATTCTCAAAATCGTGATAGTTCCCCATATACCTATAACACTGGCATCGCCTTATACACACATAAAAACGCACAAGTTGTAACAAACCTGCAGCAGACATGTAGCAATGCTGTTCCAACAACTTGTCAACAGGATGTGTTCGCACTGCTTGTTCCCAGCTTGTTGACAAGTTGTCCCCAGCTTGTTGACAACTTGCTACAAGGTTGTTGAACTCAACAGACTTGTTACAAGTTGTTCCAACAACTTGTTATCGTCCTGCAATTCAACAATTTGTCAACAAGTTGTGAGTGACAACCTTGTAGCAACTTGATAAAATAACAGCATTGTTACAACTTGTTGACAAGCTTGCTACAAGCCTGTTGCGAACACATCTTGTTGACAAGTTGTGAGATTTTTATGTGTATACACGACTACAGGCGTAAAAATCTCACATCTTGTAGCAAGTCTGCCAACAAGCCGTCAACAAGTTCTGTTCGCACTGCTTGTCACAAGTTGTCAACAAGTTTGGAACAAGCTGATAACAACTTGTAATAAGCTTGTTGATATTATCAGACTTGTTGCAAGGTTGCTCCAACAAGTCCAATACAGTCCTGATACAACAATATTGTTACAACTTTGCGTCGTCAACCTATTAGATTTGTTAGAACAACCTTGTAACAAGTCTGATAATGCCATCAAGCTTGTTACAAGTTGTTAACAACTTGTTCCAAACATGTTCCAACAACTGGGAACAAGCAGTGCGAACACAATTTGTCGACAGCTTGTGGACAGATTTGTAACAACTTGCTTGCAGACCTGTAACAACTTGTGCGTTTTTACGTATGTACAGATAGGCCTACGTTTCAAGCATTGATAAAATATTTTTCTTCCTGGCAGCAGGCTTCCCAGACCAAAAATTTCCTGTCAATTTTTTTTATAAATTTAAATTTTGATTGTAATTCAATAACAGCATCGTATATACCACCTTAATAAGTCATATACTACCTCAATATTAAGAAAAATATAGCGGTAGCACTGCCACATGATACAAATTTTTATGTTATGATTGTTGTATTTATGCTCTAATTGTGATGTTTGTTACTTTAATGCTGATTTTTGAAATTTCTCGAGCTTCATTCTTGATATCTTGCTTTTCCTTAAAAATTTCCTGTGAGATTAAAAAAATTTCCTGGCAGCATGCTGCCATGCTGGCGGACGTTCTCATGCCTTGCTACGTTCTCCAAATGATATCTGGCTATGAAACGTTTAACTCTTATTTTCCAGGGAAAACGATGTTTCATCGCCGATGGCCATTCCGTCCGCCCCGTACATTGATCGTCCTCGCCTTGAAAGAAATCAGTATTCCCTGCGACGTCATTTGAGTGTTGAAAATGATACAGAGGACGCTAGACACGGGGATAATGTGAGTTAGAAAATATCCTCAACTATCCAAGATGGCGAACAGCTCAATTTTTTCAGTCGAAATATTTTGAAAACTAAGCAAGATATAAACAATCTCAGGGTGTTAGCCAGAAAAAAGTTTTGTCCGTTAAACGTAAATTGGAAAAGTTTTTTTGACCGATCAAAGTCCTTGTGTTGGAATAAATAGTGGGTTTTTTTCCAACGTGTTTCTCCTTAGATGCAAACAACGGTAGCTTGGTTTTGTACATTTCATTTCCGGTGAATGAACACTGAAAAATGCACCCGATGGCACTTCGTTTTGTATATTTCATTTCCGGTGAATGAACACGGATGCACACCGATTACACTTTGTTTTGTACATTTCATTTCATTGAATACACACCCAATATGAATGAAACGCGATACATTTTGAGAAAATAGTTAATGGGAAAAAGTAAATAAAACGTTCTTTGATATAATAATATAGAATCAAACGCAATGCACTTTCTCATCAGAAAAAAATATAATCCTCCAGTAGACCCAGTTGGGAAAGCCCCTTAGCTACTTCAATGGACCATTCCCCAATTAACCAAAATTTTGATCTCAACAAGTCTATAAGACAACATTCCATCATGGCATGAAAGAGCATCACAAAGTTAGTAATATTCCAAAGTTTCGTTTCGAAATGTTGTAAAATGCGGATAATATAGCCTTGCGAAATTTGCAATTTTAAGTCATTTTAGATTACAAACGGGAAATGGTTACCACTTTTCCGAAATTTTGATCTTAACTAGCCTAAACAAAAATTTCATCACAGCTTGAAAGAGCATCACAAAATTAGTAATATTCCAAAGTTTCGTTGCAAAATGTTGTAAAATGCGGATAATATAGCCTTGCGAAGTTTGTAATTTTCAGTCATTTTGTATTACGCACAAAAGTGGTAACCATTTCCCGTTTGTAATCTAAAATGACTGAAAATTGCAAACTTCGCAAGGCTATATTATCCGCATTTTACAACATTTTGCAACGAAACTTTGGAATATTACTAATTTTTTGATGCTCTTTCAAGCTGTGATGAAATTTTTGTCTAGACTTGTTGAGTTCAAAATTTTGGTTAATTGGGGGAATGGTCCATTGGGAAGAGTCCGTCAAACGGACAGTATATTGGCCTAGCTAACACCCTGAATCTGTAATAGAGTTTAATATATAGTTTTAAGAGTTCTTTAAAATGAACTGAACTAATTTTTTATTGCCAATGTCCTTTAAATATGGTGAATTTTTACGCGGTGAAACTGAAATTAAAGTAAATATTTTTCTCCAGGTACCCGAGATTGAACCTCTTCCGCCTGGCTGGGCGATGCAGTATACTGGAAATGGAAGAGCATTTTTTATTGATCATAATTCTCAAACAACAACTTGGGTAAGAACATGCTAACATAGGGCCTGTTTATATGGAAGCCGGGCTGGCCCGCTAAGCGAGACAGACCGGTAAGCGAGTTCTCTCTGTGTAGTTATTTTTATAGTAAAAATTTTTGTGCGTTTCTATGGATAAGCGGGCTGGCCCGATTGCCGAAATCTCGCTTGAAAGAGGCGAGATCTCGCTTACCGGGATGGAAATTTCTCCATATAAACACTCGCAAGCGGGCTAAAAATATACGGCCGCAAACTATTTTTAACCACTGTCAAAACAATAAAATTGTCCCGGCAAGCGGGATGAAATTTCATCATATAAACACATGAGAAATTCATCTCGCTAAGCGGTCCAGCCTGGCTTCCATATAAACAAGCCGTTAGTCATTATAGAACGAAAATATTTTTATCTACCGGATGTCCCAAAAAAAACCTGGACACTATTTGATTTCATGTAACGTAAGAGCTATCGCAATGAAATAAAGATCATTGCATTCAGAAAGGACTAACTTAGATTTTGATATATAACACTTGAGTTTACAATAACAATGTGTTCAATAGCAATTTGTTCATCATTAATATTTAGACAGATCCACGACATTCAACAGAACTCCCTACAGGTCGTTCGCCTGAGATGCCACCAGCTCCTGTTGTGGAAATACAAGACCTTGGACCTTTACCTGTGAGTATCAGAGAGAATATTCCTTTGAACTAAACTAACTTTGTTTTTATTGGATAGCTCTGTCAGTTTTAAACTGTTCTCCTTAATTGGAGGTTCAGTAAGGATCATCTCTTATTGATCCAGTGTTACTGCAGGAGGAAACCTAAACTAAACTAACTTTATTTATACTGGACAGCTTTATCAGTTCTAAACTGTTCTCCCTAGAGGTCCTGTAAGGATCATCTCTTATTGACCAGTGTTACTACAGGAGGAAACCTAAACTAAACTAACTTTATTTATACTGGATACATAGCTCTATCAGTTCTAAACTCTTCTCCTTAGAGGTCCAGTAAGGACCATGCATCTCTTGTTGATCCAGTGTTACTACAGAAGAAAACCTAAACTAAACTAACTTTATTTATACTGGATAGTTCTATCAGTTCTAAACTGTTCTTCGTAGAGATTCAGTAAGGATCATCTCTTATTGATCCAGTGTTATTACAGAAGGAAACCTAAACTAAACTAACTTTATTTATACTGGATAGCTCTATCAGTTCTAAACTGTTCTTCCTAGAGGTCCAGTAAGGATTATCTCGTATTGCTCCAGTGTTACTACAGAGGAAACCTAAACTAAACTAACTTTATTTATACTGGATAGCTCTATCAGTTCTAAACTGTTCTTCCTAGAGGCCCAGAAAGGATCATCTCTTATTGCTCCAGTGTTACTACAGGAGGAAACCTGAACTAATCCAATTTTATTTATACTGGATAGCTCTATCTTATGAATTAATGCAGTGTTGCTACAGGAGGAAGCAAAGTACCTAGAGAAAACCTAAAGTCAAACTTAGAGAACTCTTCTCACAAGCGACTGAGATGAAATTTCAATAAGCCAGCTGCATACTACGCGACTCAAACCACCGTTGCATTGCTGGAGACGCATGCGCTTACCATTGTTAATTTTTGTAGGATGGCTGGGAGGAACGTGTCGATACTGATGGCAAGAAATTCTACATTGACCACAGTAAGTGCTTTTGAAGGCCATTTTTCATTGATTGTTGAAGGGTTCAAGAATTAGTCGTGTTGATTGAGAAGCCCCAAATCCTGATATTAACGCATACACCTTATGTTGGTAGTACCCTAATGGACCAATCCCCAATTAACCAAAATTTTGAACTCAACAAGTCTAGACAAAAATTTCATCACAGCTTGAAAGAGCATCACAAAATTAGCAATATTCCAAAGTTTCGTTGCAAAATGTTGTAAAATGCGGATAATATAGCCTTGCGAAGTTTGCAATTTTCAGTCATTTTAGATTACAAACGGGAAATGGTTACCATTTCTGTGCGTAATACAAAATGACTGAAAATTACAAACTTCGCAAGGCTATATTATGCTACGAAACTTCGGAATATTACTAATTTTGTGATGCTCTTTCAAGCTGTGATGAAATTTTTGTTTAGGCTAGTTAAGATCAAAATTTTGGAAAAGTGGTAAACATTTCTCGTTTGTAATCTAAAATGACTGAAAATTGCAAATTTTGCAAGGCTATATTATTCGCATTTTACAACATTTCGCAACGAAACTTTGGAATATTACTAATTTTGTGATGCTCTTTCATGCTATGATGGAATTTTGTAGAGCTGCTCCCATCGGTTAATTTTCGTAATCAATTAATCGTTGTCAACAATCGATTAATATCGATTAACCGCATTGATAATTAATTTAAATATGACAAGCCCATGGTGGTTTGACTGGTTCGTAAATTGTAATTAAACTTTACTAAATTTGCGAGACTCAGACTCTTATGGATAACTGGTTTATGTCCGCACGTCGCAATGTTGGACGCAAATGGTAATAAATTCTTCTAGTAAAAAACTTTAAAGATATTTTCGCAGCAGTCGTAATTAACTCATTTGCGCATCACGCTGCGTGGTGTTATAGATGATTCGATTACTGTTAAGCATAATCGATTGTGGAAAAATAATCGATTGATCGATTAATCGGGAGCAGCTCTAGAATTTTGTCTAGACTTGTTGAGATCAAAATTTTGGTTAATTGGGGAATGGTCCATTTATACATGAACTTGTGGTTAGAGCTCGACAACTGGCCTCTGTAGCTCATTTGGTTCATAGCCTATCGAAGGGAAGATGGCTGGGAAACTCATTAGAATAACAATGTAACTCATTATCTATGTTGGTCAACGTTTATTCATAAATCTGGTCCTTCGCCGTCACGTGTGTATTGTATTTTGCCCAACTAACCAATAGCAATGTTTTAAGAAAGTTACCTATCCGTGACTAGCCAGGATTAGCAATCTACCTGCCCAAAAATTTTGAAGTCAGATCTTCAATCTTCATCTTCTAAAAATATGATTCTTAGCAGTCCAAAGAACACTTTGAAAACTGCGCTCAAAACTCAAGAACAAACAGTATGTTTGACCACACCAACAAAATCGCTGACGTTTTTGTTAAAATCACTAAGTATTTCTCGCTAATACATGTAGGGATTTGTAACTTGTTTGCTTGTGGATGTATTTGCGATGATGTGCAGTAACTAGAAAAAGTCACCAGCTAAGCATAAGTATTTATAGTCGATATTATTAGGAAATAACATTGCTAGTAAACCGGGTTTGTTTTAGCGACAAAGCATGTCAAAGTGAAGGCATGCCTCTTGGGAAATGTTGCCAATAGACAACTTGCATGTAAGACTAAATTTTTATCTGAGTAAAGAGAAAGGAATAAAACACCACAGGTGAAAAGAACATAATGAAATTAGTAAAATTTCAAAATTTAATTGGCTGCGAAATATTGTAAAGCTTGGAAAATATAGTCTTGCAAAATTTCCAGATTTTATATATGTTTGTATTACGTGCGGAAATTGTTACCTATATTTTCCGTATTTTACAACATTTCGTAACCAAATTCTGCAATTTTACTAATTTTAATAAGTTCTTTTCGGGAATTTACTTTTTTGCCTAGATCAAAAATTAGTCTGACATGCAAGTTGTCTATTTTGATTTTCAACTGCCTGTACGTGGAAATCAAGCAGTCAAAAATACATAAAAAAACAATAATGAATCTAGCTTCTTTGGTTACAGAGCTTTATTTGAAGGGGTAAATGGTCTAATGTGCTTTTACCGATCGCTTTATTTACTTCAAAACATGCGAAAGAGAAGTTTTCGAAGCCAGCTTTTTTGTCAAATGTGCTTCACTCTTGTGTCAACTCGATAGCATTTTTCGCGAATTATCGAATTTTCCCCCTCTTCTGAAAATATAACTTTTAAACCAGCTTCGTGTAAAATTCACATTTTTCGCCCGCCATTTGTCGAAAAATGAAAGAATAACCGCTTTTCCCAGCATTCCCGCGATAACTGAAATTGTTTATTTGTATATCTAGATACACATTCGACCCAATGGGAAGATCCCAGAGATGAGAGCGAAACACAACCTACAAAGGTATACTATGTCGACATTATGCGCAATTCATACTGTTAACATCCCCCCGGCCAATCAAATTTATACTGTTAACATCCCCCGGGCATTTGACCTTTTGAACTGCTGTTAGGGTAGGGCATTTGACACTGAGTCACAAGACATGGGGCATTTGACCATTTAATACACCAGATTGCGCGAGGTCTAAGACTATTAAAAAGCTTCAAAATGGAGTATACTTTAAATACTTTTAGGAAACTTTATAAAGCATGAGGTGTATTTTTTTAATACAATGTTTTCACACAATTCCAAACTTGAACTGATAGAATTACAGTCAGAATGATCCGGGGGTTGGGGCATTTGACCATCAATTTTCCGTTATATGTTTAAAAAGTTCAAATCCCAGTATAAAAAGTTCAAATGCCCGTTATATGTTTAAAAAGTTCAAATGGATGTTAACAGTATAAACTGATTGACGCATTATCCCACGACATGCATGCAAATGAAAGTCTTTCTAATTTGCGAATATATTTGTTTAGGCTGTACCGTACTCGCGAAGTTATAAAAAGAAATACGACCTATTCCGATCGCAACTTAAGAGACCGGTAAGTTGAAATGGAATTCAAATTAACCGAACCAGGTGCGATAAATCAAGAATTTTAATTGTAGCTCACGGTCTTGTCTAAAAGTACATACGAATGACCACGAGTGACCACGACTGATTTCTTAAAAATCATAACATAATAATAAAAATTATTTTAAGGTGGTTCCCTAGGATATTTGCATTATACTACACTTTTGTATCCAGAAAACGCCTGTTTCTTCACTTTACATGACATGAAGACGAAATTTGTTGGACACATTGACAATGCTCTCCTTAACATTGCAATGTGCTACTTTTGTGCTGAAAGTCCGTTACCATGGCAACAGTGTGCTTAGGATAAAGCTCAAAGTTTGTCTTTTTCCGGCCATTTTAAAATTTTTTTTAAAACTTTGCATAAAAGATAATTCTCGTATAACGATTTTTTTTTCTTCAATTTTAAAAAAACGTTTCTTAGAAAATTTCAAAAACGTCAATCACAAATCAATATTAAAAATTTCCCTTCAATAAAATTTTAAGAAAAAAAGGATATTGTGCTTGTTAAGCCGATATTAAGAAATGTGCAAAGTTTTAAAAAATTTTACCGAAGGAAAAGGGAGAAATTTAGGTTTAATTTTGGCATTTTTTTGCGAGATGTGACGTGTAAAATTATCACATCTGACATGTAGAATAGTCGAAAAAATTTTAAAATGGCCTAAGCACGCTGTTGCCATTGTAACGGACTTTCAGCACAAAAGTAGCACATTGCAATGTTCAGGAGAGCATTGTCAATGTGTCCAATAAATTTCGTCTTCATGTCATGTAAAGTGAAGAAACAGGAATTTTCTGGATACAAAAATGTAGCATAATGGAGCCACCTTAAAATAGTTTTTTTGTTATTTTATGATGTTTAAACACAGAAATCACCCGTGGTCATTCGTTGTCACTCGTGTGTACGTTTAGACAAGATCCATGCACAGAGCTACATCACTCCCTCTGCAATCTAGAAATCTAGAGGTCCGTCTGTTTCCCCTAGATAAAACGTATGTTAGCGAGAGCCTCTAGACCGTTTAGAGGCTAGAGCACTTCCTTGCTCAAATTATATACCACAAAATGTGCCTCATTACATCTTGTGTGTATCGGTTGTCTTGCTAAGTCGTCAGTTGTCCAAACTACTTCAGGCAAACCTAACATATTAATTAGACAACTTGCATGTTAGACTAATTTTTGACCCAGGCAAAAAAAAGTAAATTCCCGTAAAGAACTTATTAAATTTAGTAAAATTGCAAAATTTGGAATATATAGCCTTCCGAAGTTTGCATATTTTGTATGTGTTTGTATTACGTGCGGAAATTGTTACCATTTTTGAGCCGAAAATGGTAACAATTTCCGCACGTAATACAAACATATACAAAATATGCAAACTTTGCAAGACTATATATTTTCCAAGCTTTACAACATTGCGCAACCAAATTTTCAATTTTACTAATTTCGTTATGTTCTTTTTAGCTGTAGTGTTTTATTCCCTTCTCTTTACTTTAGATTAAAATTTAGTCTTACATGCAAGTTGTCCAAACGTCAGCGGCGTTTATTAGAGTCTACAGTTTACCAGTATTTGATACGTGGCGTTTATAGTGAGTGGGCGTTTATATTTCCTGGTATTCAAATCATTTTCTTGGAAGTAATTTCCATATTTTGAAATAAGACATTCTTTTCAACATAATGTAATAGATGTAACCAATTGCAAGGCAGTATTTATATGAGGTCATACCTTTCACCACAAGACATTGCTTGAATATTGTATTTCGTGCAACCAAATTGCCAAATTCCTGTCTGGAAAAGACGCTTTAAATCATTTATACGGAAGCGATATTTGTCTGTTGCTCTGAACAGATCACTTTGGTAAATATTTCAATGTCTATATAGTGACGTTTAAACTATAAAGCGAATAAAATCAACACAGAACTTGCTTTATTATTACGAAACAAGAATCTCGACTAGAACGGCGTGCCGTGATATGGCGTCTAATTATTTACAAGGTTATGACGAGGCGAGGTTTGCGATCACAGTCAATCAAAATTTCCTGTGTTTGATTTGCTTCAACGTTTTGAAAGAACCAGTCATGTGTTCTAGAAACCAGCACTGTTTCTGCCGTGCTTGTATTACGAAGCATCTCCAGAATTCCCAAAGATGCCCTACGTGTGCGGACGAACTGACCGTAGAGACTTTGGCCGAACCGCAAAGAATGGTAAAGGATTATCTAAATGAATTACCTATTCATTGCGTTCACATCAACAGAGGTTGTCAAGAGATTGTACAACTACAGCATCTTGACCGCCACGAGGCTACATGTGGATTTACACCAGCCGTTTGTACAAACCAAGGCTGTGGTGCGACTGTAAACAAGCGCGATCTTATTCACCATGAAAGTGAACAATGCGAATTCCGAAAGTTGAAATGTCACTCTTGTGGAGAAACAATGAAAACGTTGGCGAATATGGAGAAGAGAATTGCACATTTGGAGACGAATATGGTTGCCATGGAAACCACAATGGGAAAGAATATGGCGACAAACATCGCAGAAATGAAAACAGATATGGAAGAAAAACTCGGCGCAGTCAATAATGATGTCAGAGGATTAAAAACAGCTTTGATTGAAGGGTTTGATCAAATGAAGGATGTTCTTGTCAAGATGGAGGACAGGATCAAGGAAAATACAAGGAAAGTAAGAAATACAGCAAGTGGTGACAAGGAAAATATAATTGTTGCTGGAGGCGATGAAACTGGCTCTGTGGAGATCTTTAACTGGTCACTAAAATTGTGGTCTCCATTACAATCCATGCCAAAGAAGCGTTGGGGAGCGACCTCATTTCTTTACAACAATCACATGATGATCGCTGGAGGGGGCTGTACTGGGTCTGGCTATGTCGAGAATATGATTAGAATGAACATTGACCTCAATCCTGATCTGTCAACACACTGGAATGACTGTGCTGTTAAACTACCTGCCAAGTTGGCTTACCACAGCAGTGTGCTATATAATAATCAACTGATGGTCACTGGTGGTTGTATTGAAAGTTTCAACAAAACATCCGATGGTATTCATGAGGTCCAGCTTGTTCCCCCCTATGCTGTGAAGATGTTATTAAGAATGCCAGAACAAAGACAAGGTCACAGCACGGAGATAATTGATGATAATTTGTTGATCTTTGGCGGAGGTACAACTCAGAAATCCAAAGACAACCTCAGTAGTGCTGTACTGTACAATTTAAAGACGAATGAATGCAAACAGATGGTACCACTGCCGTATGAAGTGTGTGATATGGCGTCTGTGAGATGGGGAGACAACATTGTTGTGATAGGCGGCGTGGGCAAAGATGGCAATGAGTTAGATACAGTTATCATGTACAATGTAAAGACTGAACAAAGTCACATGTTGCCGCCAATGAGATGTAAGAGACGGGGATGTGCTGCAGTTGTTATTGGAAACAACATTGTGGTACTGGGAGGAATGGATGAGCAGGGACATGACCAGAAGTCAGTTGAAGCTTTCAACTTTGAAAGTTATCATTGGGAAGAACTTCCTGAAATGTCCCAAGAAAGATCATTCCACACTGTTGTTGTTGTGTGAACAATGTATAAATTGAAACTCAATTCATGAAATAAATAAATTTTGTCATTTTAAACGTTTATTAATTAATACGTTTGTGGGCATAAAAATGATTGGAAATTAGTATTGATGTTGTTTTAGAAATGTATAGATGTTGAAGTAATCCGTTCTCAGGGAAACCAAATTAACTGTAAGAATATTATGAGCAGTTTAACTAGTGTACATTTAATTGTAATGACCAATGTGAAAATGAAAAAATAAAATGATTTAAATAGAATCATTCACATGTATGTTTTCATGTTACAGTGGCCTACGACATCTCAGTATCCCTCAGATTTAAACAGTCGAAGAATTTTTGTCATTCGAACACTTGGCAATGCTTTAGACAAGGTAAGCGATGAATCAAAAATTATACATTCATAAGAGAACCACTTGTTTAAGGCGTTTCCTATCATCCTATTACCTATACTTATAAAGTGATGGTGTTTATGTAATATTTCAAATCTGACTTTGAGGACTGGACTAGACTTCAAGTCAGCGCAATTTGATCACGCCCGAGGCGAAGCAGAGGACTGGATCAAAATGCGAGGACTTGAAATCAGTCCAGTCCGAATTGGAGGATTTGAAATGACATCTCATACGAATAAATCACTACTTAATTAATTTTGATCCCACCCACGGACTAAATTTTGATCCAGTCCTAGGACAGGATCAATATATCCGGTATCATGTGAGCAAAATAAAGCAATATGGTTGGCTAATTTATTCATGAATTATTAATGAGTTTGAGATAGTATATTGATTTGAAATGATAGGAAAAAACTTCACAGTCCAGCATCGATAAACATGCATGCTTGCCCAAATTTCATACCCATTTTTCGCATTTGCAAGCAAGCATAAAAAATCTTGAAAATTTTGCCAGCTCCTCTACGATGATTTGAAGCAGCGTGCTTTTTAAACCATGTTACATCACTTCTGCTATAGTGTAGGCGTGTACTTGAGGGAGAATAGTTAGAACAGAACTTCTGAGGCTATCTACAGTAAATGAATACTAAGAAATCATTGGTTTTTCATCTTTGCTAATGTACACATTTCTGCTGTAGTACCGAAGTGTTACATTGGATCTGTTCAATGGTGCTTTTGCTGTGCAACGGAAAGTGATTATGGAAAAATCAAGACAAGTCCTTGGAACAGCACCCACCACCTCAGAATACAACAAAGTTTTGCAGGTAGAGTTGATGATATTGCTTTCCAAATCTATACTTTGTTTTATGCATGAGGACTATGAGGACTGGACTAGGTTTCAAGTCTGCGCAATTTGATCAAGTCTGAGGCGAAGTACGAATCTTATGGAATGGAATGGAAAAACTTTATTTAAACAGGGTGGCCCTTTCAGCGCGAAGGCTGGTATCCATAGGGGCCCTGTATCTAGATATAAGCTATTTATATGAATTACATTTTAAGGTTTACCATTTTATAGGAATAAATCACTACTTGAGTTTGACTGATACCTGATTCAAACACACTCCTCCCAGAAAGCCTTATTGTCGATTGCATTTTACTTTTCAAAGCGCGGTTCCCAAGTTTGTTGTCAACTTGCCAATTACGTTTCCAAATTCGGAAGTTGGGCGGTAACTTCGCAACGAAGTTCGCAAGTTCATTTCAAAGTTCGAACTTCGATTGCAAACAAATGTAAAAATTTCATTTATAAAGTTATTTAAAAAGGCATTTTCGTCTTGGGAGACCACTACTAATATTTTAGTGCAGTAATATGTGCATATACGGCCTTATTATAGTAATTTCAACTCCAACTATGAACCTTTGTTTACACTTCAAAGTTCGAACTTTGAAATGAACTTGCGAACTTGTTTCGAAGTCAGGGGCGTAGGAAGCTTCTAAAATTTGGGTGGTGGTGGGGGGGGGGGCAGGCTTTGAAGGGCACTTTTTGAAAGAAAAGGGCATCCAAAAATTTTTTCGGGGGGGGGAAGGTCATCTCAAAAAAAATTTCGGTTTCCGGATATACGACATTTTTTGCTAAATACGAAAAAATTTTTCCGGACATACAAAAAAATTTTCCGGATATATAATATTTTTCTTGGAAATGAAACAATTTTTCCGGAAATAACATAGGAGATTCAAGTTTTCAAAATTGCCCTTTGGGCAAAAAATGCAATCTTAATTTCATTTTGATCATTTGATGGTGTACTTGGTCGAATGAAAATGTCGTAGTTAAGTAAAGAAACGTAGCGGCACAAAGCCAGGGGTGTTTGAAAAATCTCGAATGAGCTTTAGTAGGCTGAACCGATACTGACATGAAGTAATGTAAACATCAAAAACTGTTTAAGAGTCTCTCACTACAAAGGTTTTCCAGAGGAACGTTTTCTCGACCCCCTACTGTAGATGTGTCTTTGTACCAAAATTGACATACATACTCTTTCAGGATCCTGGCTAACGCCTGTATTTTAAAAGCTCACTCACACTCAATGAGTGGGGGTTCAATCTGAGCTTCCCTTGATTGTCAATGCTGTTTTTGAATAGCTGGAGGGTGAGTAGTCACATAGTAAGCTACGGCACTAACCCTCCAGGCTCCAGCTATTCAAAAAACAGCATTGACACTCAGAATGAACCTCCACTCTTTGAGTGTGAGTGACCTTTTGGAATACAGGCGCAAGAGCCTGCTCATGAGGCAGATAAAGCATACATGCAGGTCCATTAACGAGGTGTCTTTAAATTGATGTCTGGGCCTGGTGTCATCTTGGTGATTTCATATAGGAAACCCTATAGTTTCTATGAAGCCTCGGGAATGCAGGGTACTTGTAAAAACATACGAGAATGCCTCAAAAACATCCTTGCCAAATTCTAGGAACTAGGTCTCGAACGAAAAGGTACATGTTGGTACATTCGTGGAACACAGTCGGGCACCCTACGAACATGATCGATAATATTGGGCTGGTCAATTAAAGGCGTCTGCCCGATTACAAGACAATACACAAGATTACACAGGCAATACGTTATCAGACAACCTGCCAAATCATACATTCATACCTCGAGCACGGGAGCAAAGATATTGCAGTTGGAAGGAAGAAATGGAGAATGCATTACGGAATGAAAGGTATCTTTAAACCAGTCGTCGAAAATGGTATGTAGAAAACAAATACGTCTTGCGAGCTCCGTTGAGTGGAAAGATCGCAGTGTTAGCATTGACCAATAAAATCGTTCTTGACCATAATTTCTGATAACAACCCAAATGTTTTAATGGAAGAAGGAAAACGCAAAGAATTGAAACATTCAAAGTTTATTGGTGGTAAACAGTGAATGAATTTGAACACACGCAACATAAAAATATCAACTTCCGTCGACAAAAACTGTCCAAACGTAATAATTATATGCACTAAATTTGAATGTAACCTGTCATTTTGCTTATGATTTTTATATTCGCAATGCAAATTTTGTTATAAATAAATCCACGCTTGAAATTTATTTTAAAAACCACCATAGTCTATACAATAAGCTGCCGTTGTGTGTGTCTGAAGTACCTAAGACCTTTTGTTAAAAAACACTTCACTTTTAAAGCGAAGTACATTTCTGTGGAAGGGCTTTCAGTCCAAATGTCAAAGTGTTGATCGAAGTATATTTTCACACACAATCGTTTGGAATATTTATTTAAATACGCATATAATTAATTTTGTTGATTACATTCAATGAAACAAATTAGCTGGACTACATTTATACAGATCAAACAATGCATTATATATATTATCATAATAACAATTTCGAAATCTAACGAGAAATAATATTGACTATTTGAACACTATACATTGTGTCTATTGGGTTATAACATTTTAATCAAAAGAAATGAGCTGAGCTTCTGCCACATTTTGTTCATAATATTGTTGTTGCCCATACGGCTGTTGTGCTTGTTCATAACCTCCATAAGAGGGCGGTGGGGGTTGTTGGTAGTTACCGCTAGGGGGCTGCCCCCATTGCTGCTGTCCCGGAGTTTGTTGGTAGTTGGGGTCTATAGGTTGATTTTGGTACTGTAAGGAAGATGATGGCCCCGAGTGTTGAGGGGGTGGTTGTGAGGGTGGCCCTTGACCGTATTGAGGTGGTTGGACGTTTTGCGGGGGTGGGCCCTGGGCTGGCATGTTTTGTTGTGGGGGTGGGCCTTGACCTTGTGTTGGTGGTGCAGGGTGTGCTTGAGAAGCATGTTGGGGTAAGGGGTATTGTTGGGGTGGGAATTGCGATGGTTGACCCTGTTGGGGAGGTGGGACTTGT
Source organism: Paramuricea clavata (assembly GCA_902702795.2). Classification (NCBI taxonomy): domain Eukaryota; kingdom Metazoa; phylum Cnidaria; class Anthozoa; order Malacalcyonacea; family Plexauridae; genus Paramuricea; species Paramuricea clavata. Next base: position 17,204 of record CACRXK020005904.1, read on the forward strand.
TGTGGAGGAAACTGTTGTGACATGGGGGCTTGGCCTGGAGGGAACTGCTGTGAGGGTTGACTGTGTTGAGGTGGCTGAACTTGCTGAGGGGGTGGGCCGGTTGATGGTTGAAATTGAGGTGGTCCCTGCTGGGGTGGTACGCCTCCGGTCAAGGTGTCTTGTAATGAGTTTGGTCCTGATGAGTACTGTTCCATGGAGGGTGGTCCTGATGATGGTGGTGTATGGGTGTACATACTTTGTGAAGGTGGGGGTTGACCTTGGTATGACATAGGTCCACTTGATGGGTAATTTGGTTCCATGGGGTAGCCTTGTCTTGGCCCGTCACTCACTACTTGTTGATACTGGTTGGGTTGGTTTGCCTGAGTAGGTTGCCCAAATTGTTGGCTTTGTTGCGGGTGTCCTGCAGGTTGCAGATACTGTGTAGTTTGTCCCTGAGTAGCAATATTCTGCGGTCGAGGTTGACTTGCTGCGGGTTGGTATGCTGGACCAGGTGGTGGGGGATGTCCACTTGCAAGTTGCGCCTGGTTAGGGGCAGGGGTTCTACCCCCTTGTAAGGACATGTTCTGAAATTGTGACGTGGGGGCTTCGTACTGGTTTCCTGGTTGATAAGGGGGCTGACCTTGTCTTTGGACACCTGGAGGGTATGGTTGGGCACCAGGTGTCACAGATTGATAGTTAGGTGGTGCAGGTTGGCCTCCAGGGGTATATGTGGATTGAGGTGGCATGCCTGCCACTTGGCTACCAGGTTGATACACACCATATGACGTCACGGCATAGTTCATGGCTTGTTCTGTAAAATAGATTAGAAATTGTATTTATACACGCTGACCCCGTCAACTGAAGCTGATTTCAACAAGGGGCGTGTGCCAAAAAATAAAAAAGCTACAAGAAAGTGATATTTAGAGCTACAGGTATTTGCAAAATATATAAGTTTTAAAGGGGCAGTGTCACGGTGCTGATTGGCTAAAATAAATGGCGCAAAGAAACGTTTAAAATTAATGCTACATGATTGGAAAAGATGCAGCAGCCTTCAATTTTTAAAACAAAGTAAGGATGTCCTGCATAACAAAGGGATTATAAATAGTATATCGTATTTCACTCCTAAGTCCTAACTTGATTAATTGTTGGCAGACAGCTTTTCAAGTTCGCGCATATTTTGGATGCGCAGTAGAACCGTCACACTGCCCCTTTAATGAGAAAGTTGGTAGACTATTTACATTATTTACAAAATTAGAACCGTAAGTAAGCAACGTTTTTGTCAAGACGGACGTCACCTGAAAATTAGTATCACTAATATTGGAGGCATTTTGCATCATGTTAGTAAGCAAAAAACTTATGTTTTGTCATATATATTGAAGATTACCACAATCTGACACAAACATAGTTTTTAATCCAGTCCCTGCTCGGCAATCTGACGTCCGTATTGACAAAAACGTCACTTGCTTATTAAGCTCCCATTACTATAACATACTAGATCCGATGTCTCAGTCTGCCTGCTTGGTGACTGATGATATTCCCCCTACCTTTGGCCATCTGCTGTTCTAAAGCTTGTTGTCTCTGTGTTTGTAACTGTTGTTGATACAACATATATTCTTGTTTCTGTTGTCGTAGTAATTCCATTTTCTGCTCCATCTGCATACGACGTAACATGTCCTGTTCCAGTTCTTGTTGTCGGAGTTTCTCGCGCCTTTGAGTTCGCGCGTCGTCCAGTGAACGTCTTGTGTCTTGCAGAACTCCGAGCTTCTCTTCCATCATCTCGTACTTGTCTAAAGGAAAAGATAGGTTAGGGCCTGGTTACATGGAAGTAGGGGTGGGGGGGGACCCTACCATGAACAGACGTTTGGCCGTCTCGAGTCCGGCGAATGAATCATTAGCCGTACCGAAATCGCACTCACAATTCAGATTTAGTACAACTCATTTCGATTTTCGATACAAACATGTGGAGCGCAACTTCTAAAATGGCCTAATTTACGTATGGAGCGCATTTCACAATTCCTAATGCAACTGGCAATCGAGAAAATGCAGCGGTAAAGAGCCGTATCTAACTACATGGGTGAATAAACAAAAATTATGCAGGAATAGATGAGCAAACGAGGTATGTTTTCTTTTAATACTAATTGCTAATAAAAGGCCCATTTCCACTCAAGAAAAATTTCCACGGACAGAAAATTTTCCGAAAATATCATTGTTAAAAGTTGAAAATTTTCAACTTCAAAATTATTTTCAACTTCAAAATTTTTTTTCCAACGGAAAATTTGTGTCGGTCAATCAAATTTTACAAAATTTTCTTTCGGCGGAAAATTTTCCTGATTGCAAATGTGGGTGTTAAGATCATCATCTTTATTATTGAAAGGAAAGATGATGATTTCCATGAAGCACAATCACCTTTCTCCAGTTCTTGTTGTTCGATAAAGTGCATTAACTGAGGCTGCATCGAATTTACTGTTTGGAAGAGGGACTAAAAGAAAATAATATGTTTCATTTAAAAACCACGGCTTTCGATGAGATGCCAGGAACTGCATTAAACAGTTGTCAAGTTATATTTATTAATCATCTTTTCAATAAAGAGACTTGTGGCCAACATCGTCAGTGGAGCTATTTGGTGACAGAATTGTCGCAAGAATGTTTCGAATATATACGCAAACAATATGCATCAAAGTGAACATGCAGCTTGCAAAGTTTACAAGGGAACAATTTAAAGATTAATCTTTCATTTATTGTCATTATTATTCATACCTGTGTAATAGAATCACTAGATATATGTCTGCCTTTGCCTGCTACATATTTCATTCTCTCCATCAATTTCTCCACGTTACTGCGGAATGTGTTCATGAAGGCCTCGCATTCAGCATCTTGTGGTGTCTGCAGAAAAATATCATGCAAACAGTCAAAAATGCAATTAAATAAAGTTATTTTTTCGCATTCTTCATCAAGACGTTGTACATTAACAAAGTAATTCCTTGCTTAGGCGCTTGGTCGATATACATGCAAACCTACCCCTATATATTAATTTAACTCATTGAGTGGCAGTACTCTCCTCCTGACGAGTAAAATCGTCTGGCGTTAGACAGGGTAAAATAATAAAGTAGTACGCATCTGGGCGAATCACATGATAGCATCACAGAAAACAACTACAGGTAGAATTATGTCGGGTTTTTTCATTTTACTTTGTTGAACTAGAATGCTGGGTTTTGTAGATAATCCAAGTGAGCATACAGTACATCTTGCGGCCCTGCGATTCCAGTGTAGAGCATCGGTAATCGCTAGATAGTATACTTCAAAATAAGGTTTCCGTTTTTATAACGTAGAAAAAACTATCCTAACACAAAACTAAACCCTAATACTAACCCCAACCTAACCCTAACCTAACCCTAACTTATTTTAAAAATTGATATAAAAACGGAAACCTTATTTTGAAGTATACTATCTGGCAATTGCCGTAGAGCATCATTAGACCTTATGCATAAAATGATGTCATCGCCCGGGAAAATTAAACAATTCAAAATGGCCAATACCGGGCGATGACTACTAAGACCAGCATTCCTCGCGGGCATCAAGCCTTGTGACGTCATTATGCATATAAAGGTCTATTCAAGAAAAAAAACTTTCCCAAAATACTTGTCCAGGATCAAAACTTTAATTCTAATGCAAGAATCGTAAACATACTTGTCCTGCAGGTTCTGCAATATATGCTGTTGTGGATACAGGTGGTTCTTCTTCCTCGCGTGTCGGGGCGGTGTAAGCGGGAGGTGCCGCGTTTTCCTTTCGTTTCTCCCAGTACGATCTGTTCAGATAGCGATCCAACTATAGAAGAGCAAGGAATAGAGATATTCGTTGTTTTGAAAACCTTTACACTCTTAAAACAAAGTTGTCCTTGAATTTATAAAGAAGTGTATAAAAATCCTTGAATTCGTCTCGCTTTTTTAGCTTTTGGATATTTTCTGAAATTTGTCGGTTTACAATTCTGTTGAACTGATTTTTTCACTGTTTGAAATATATTCATATGAGTCACGTTTTAGAGGGAGTTACTATTTTTGCACTTACCCACTTAGGGTTAGGATTAGGGAAAGGGTTAGGATTAAGATTAGGATCAGAGTTAAGTTTAGGTTTAGGGTTAAGTTTAAAATATAAAATTACAAAAGTCTAAAAATCGTAACTCCCTCTAAAACGTAACTCTCTGTCAGGAATATAGTGGAACGGTTTAACATCACTTTTTACTGATTCCTAACGGCTTATTTTCAGCTCTTTAATCCATGAAGTCCTCAGTGGATTTTCCTGACCCATGAACCCATGAACGGTTGACAGAGCTTCGTATCCTTACCTCAGAATCAGTTGGCTCCTCCTGCACTTCCTCCATTGACTAAATAAAAAATAAAACAAAAATCATCAATCAATTGCTATATAAACACCAAAAGTTGCAAGTTTTAACCCATTGGCACTGGGGAAAAAAGGTGAAATCCGAAAACCGTCTGAAAACCCCCGAAAAACACGATGTTTTTTTAATAAAAATTTCCTTACGGAAAATTTAATGGCAATTTTATAAAATGTTGGAAACACTGGGTAAAAAAATATGGCGGCCATTTCGGTTGCGAATTACGAATATTTCGGTCTTATTTTCGCAATAAATTTCGCTCGATGATCCTCTAATATTCTATGCAGTCACGCGCTGTTTCTGCAAGTTTCAAGTATTTTCCCGATTTTTCGTTTTTTTGTCAAAAGAAAAATCGATTGAATCGGTTTTTAAAAAAAATCGTTTTTTCGGGTTTCCATACTTAAGCCTATGGTATGAAAATTGCAATTAGTATATGAAAATTGGATTTCCATACTATTTTCAACTACGATCCGTCCTATTTCCACAGTATGAACAAGTTTTCGTTGGTAGGAATGCAACTACCTGAAAAATGTATTGAGGAGAATTTCGACATTTCGAACGAAGGCCCTACGTCTGGAGCCCTACCAACGAAAGCTTGTTCATTCTATTGGCACTATCTACACGGGCACAGACAGTTCAAGATTATTTCCATGGTAAGAATTTTGAAAAAAAAATCCAGTGTGCGAATCAGCGCTAGCGTTAGACAGAGTAAGCTCATAAAGTAGGGCGCAATGCAATTCAATGGGTTAACCATGATATAAATATCAGGGTTCGTAGTCTCCAAGACCAAACAAATTCAAAGACTTTCAAAGATTTTTTCTGCCTATTGTCAAAGACTTTTCAAAGACCTTTGAGAGCAATCAGGTGTCGAAAAATTGCGATGTATAAGCACCATTTTTACTCCGTATAATTAGTCCCGTCAAATCACATCCTAAAATGCACTTTTTCGTCGATATTTGCGAAAATCTTGCTTCAATCAATCTATTTTATTAGCTAGGAAATCGTATAATCAATTCCTCACTAAAGAATTTAAAGACTTTTAAAGATTTTCTTCGCTTTTTCACACACTTCAAAGACTTTTCAAAGACCTTAAAGACCTGCATTCAAATTTAAAGACTTTCAAGGATTTCAAAGACCGCCACGAACCCTGAATATGTTAAAATGTACTTACGGCAGTTGTGTAACTGTAACTCGAAGGTCTGCTTGGTGCGGATGGTCTCGTCTCTATAACATCGTAAATTCTGGACGGTTGCGAGGTTGGCTTCTGTTGGAGGAAGACATTCACAATTACAGTAATCAATCCGTTGAACAGGTATGCAACATGGTTGTTCTAATTCAAGCTCCAAGATATTATATAATATGAAATTTAGTTTGAAAAGCGACCTCTTTCCCTGAAAAGTTCTGAACTCGTAGAGGAAAGAGAAAGGGTGTAAAGCCCTGCTTGAATGAGGGTAAGAGTTGACGAGAGTTGCACCTCATCAACTCTGAGATGGTTCAAATTTTGATCAAGAGTTGGCGAGAGTTGTTGTTCCTTTGTCGCACCAACTCTCATCAACACTCATGCAACTCATGAGGAAACTCTCATGCAAACCCTCGCTTCTCAACTCCCATTATTACATCTCACCTGTTTCGTGTCTTGTTCAGATACAGACAACGCCATTGCTAACTGAAGATCTTCCTGTTCTTGACGTTTGATTTCTTCATCAGATTTCTTTTCTGGAATCTAAACCACAGAGGAAAGCTTGCTATAGATTTAATATTTAAAACGTAGATCGATCGAGCAGAATCATTTCAGCTACAGTAGTGTCTGTTGAGTCAAGCCAATGAGCTGTCTACGGCAATTTTGGCAGTTTCCACGGCATTTTTTCAAATTACTGTAATAAAACTTCATTTTTATTGTTACTTTGGATTGCTGACAAGCTAGAAACATGTTTACGTATTTCTTTAGTGGTTTTTTTTCCGAAGAAAACTGAGACTAAAATAGTAGTTTACGCATGATTTGGTTATCGTTCCATGTTTCGCGCACCAATATAGGTTCGGGGTTAGGTAGGCCTATTAGGGGTTAGGTTAGGGTTGGGGTTAGAGTGTGTATATATGTATATGGAGGTATCCAGTTAACTTTTCAGTACACTATAATATCCATTACATAACGTTTACTATATTGGTGCGCAAAACGTGGAACGATTACCCATTCTATTGATCAACATCTGAATTCAAGTATCAAAATAGTAATGCACAGTGAATAGTATAAAAATTATACTATACGGCAAGAAATTGCCGTCGTTGTCGCAATGATCCACGGCATATTGTGCCTCTTCTACAGCAATTGCCGCGATAAAATTCAAGCCCTGCCTCACCTGTGATTCCTTTGCCAGTGCACTGCTCAAGTATTCTGGAGGGAGGTTACCGTCAGCTGGCTTTGACGATGATGATGTTTGACTTGTCGATGAGCTTGAACTTAAGAGAAGTACAAACATATGTCAGGGAAGTTCAAACTTCTTTCCTATAACCTTCCTTTTAGTAGTAAATAAGAGTCAATCAGTTTAACAACGTATTACTGTAATTAGGCCACATAAAAAAAAATAGTTGGTTAGCGTCCCCGCCCGCCCACAAAAAAGGCCCCGCTCAGGACTTTTTTTTATTTTTTATTTAAAAAAAACCCCGACTTTTATTGATCAACAGGCTCTAATATATGTAGTATTTCTGTTGACTGTAGTCAATTGTGTTAATAATTTGCGAAATTGCGTGCGAAAATGACGGTATGAATTATATTTTGAAATATATAAAAAAATATCTGTACTGCACAAGAAAATCCAGTTTCGGACCTTACAGTGAGTAAAACCAACGCGTTAAAAATTAGTAAAAATTAAAAAAAAAGCGCCCGCCCGCCCACTTTTTGACAAAAGCTAAGGACGCTAACCAACTATTTTTTTTTATATGGCCTTACCTTGCTTCGCCGGGGTTGAGTTGGTCGAAGCATGGATCACAAACCCTCACTTCACGTTCAATACCAAACTTTGCAATCACTGAGCTCTTTGATGAACACTTTCCACAAAATACTTCACCACAGCAACGACAATGATGCTGAAAATATACAACACATCTTGCATTGCAATAATTTTCTAATTAATTAATTAAGCATGCAGTAAATTAATCGAGGTTTGATGTCGACGTGGTAATTTATTTTGTGAATTGACGAACCTGTCGAGTGAATGTTCCAAACTTTACGCGACACCTGTGACAAACATCCCCATCGGCCCAGTCTGGAGCCTGAAGTAAATATAAAGAACATTGCAATTGGATATAATTTTAAAATAAGTAACTATGTACAAGACAAGATATTACCACTTCTGGCTTTATAAGGCTGCCAAGACATTTTATTGGGCCTTTAAGGACCCTATGAGGTCACACTAGCAATATTTCAAGTTTGAGGCAGTATACTTTCCTTGCGATAGTAACTCCTACTTTTACAGTAAAAACAGGTGAAACATTCCTATACTTGAGAGAGTCCTCTTCATATGTGCTCCAGCATAAGAGGGGCAAGGGAAAAGTGCCTTCACCTTCCTTTTCTAGATAGCCCTGGCTATCTATTTCTCTGTGGTGTACTCTTCACTAGCTATTGAGTAATGTGGAACTGAGATAATATTTTGTTACCTTCAAGGCACTGAACATTGCATCGCTTTCATTTCTGTCAGGAAAAGTATACCCTAAGTAAAAAAAAAAACATGATCATGAAATAACATGTACAGTACATCAAGGAGCCATTCATTCATTCATTTCTGTTAAGTCGGCAGTACCTTCCATTTTCATTAAATTTCTGGTATCTTCAACAATCTTGTATTTAGGTTCATTACGGAAACCATATGCCCAGGCATTGAGTATTCTTAAGATCTCATTTTTCACAGTATCTGCACATGTCTACAGTAATACATAATTAATTTAACACATTGAGTGGCAGCACTCTCCCCCTGATGAGTGAAATTGTCTGGCGTTAGAGTAAAATAATAAAGTGGGGTGCATTGCCACTTAATTTAGGGTTAATATATAAAAAATGGATTTGATAAGGAATGTAATGAAATTAGCCTTCATTTTATGAAAACATACATTGACGAGCTGTCGAAAGTCATCCATCATTGCTCTGGTAGCGACTTCATTATGAACCACTGAGCCACAGTTCTTCACACAAGCTTCCAACGTCTATGAAAAAACAAGCTGTGTCTAAAAACTGTTGAAAGGGTTTTATTTTGTAGATGGGAAACCTGAGTGTACATTTTTATACACTTTGTTAGACCTATAATCAGGAGCAGTTGTGAAAAATATGCAACTAAGTTTACACTGGCCTGCAATAGACCTTTCTCCTTATGAGTGAAATTTTGAGCTAGATATGCCTGGACAAAAATTTCATCACAGCTTGAAAGAGCATCACAAAATTAGTAATATTCCGAAGTTTCGTTGCGAAATGTTGTAAAATGCGGATAGTATAGCCTTGTGAAGTTCGCCGTTTTTCAGTCATTTTGCATTACAAATGGGAAATTGATAATCAGTTTGATCATCTGATTATCAATTTCCCGTTTGTAATACCAAACGACTGAAAAACGGCAAACTTTGCAGGGCTATATTATCCGCATTTTACAACATTTCGCAATGCAACTTCTGAATATAACTCATTTTGTGATGCTCTTTCAAGCTGTAATGAAACTTTTGTCCAGACTTGTCTAGATCAAAATTTCACTCAAAAGGGGAAAGGTCTATTCTGGTGCAGCACTCCAATGAGCTACAGAGTCCAGTTTAGTGCTGTGCGCCGGAGTTGCCGGAGCCGGAGTTCTGCCGGAGCTCCGGCGGTTTTTCCAACGCCGGAGCCGGAGCCAAATTTTGTATGCTGGAGCCTGGAGCCGGAGTTACGTTTTCCCAGCTCCGGCAAAATGACAAGAAAACAATATGAAACGAGACAAATGTCAAACGATTGTTAGTTACTGCAAACTGCCATTTGCTGTTAATGAATTCATCATAGACTCGAACTGCCACAGCCCACAGGAACAGC
>CACRXK020005905.1:0-26616 GCA_902702795.2 Paramuricea clavata
ATAATTTCAGTAATAAATAAAATGAAAAACTTTACCAGTGACAAGTGAGAGTCTCAGTCTTTATGGATATAGTGACAGTCTTTGCAATTTCACATCATGATGAGCCAAAAAACCCAAAAGTTGATGCAATAAAGAATAATAGATTAATTCTTAATTATTTACAAACATGTAGCAGTACCTTTTGCATTTATATTGTGGAAAAATATCTATATATATTTTTATTTTATTTCTGTATATTTTTCTCAGAAGAATGATAACAAACTGCGTAATACCGCGTGCAACCCGCCTGCTACGAGACTTGGACTAGTACACTAACTGTATATAACATGAAGTTTCCTGAACAAAATGGCGGAAATTTTAATAAAAAATGTTGACGTTTGATCGTAAAATACAAAAAAACTGCGGGTCTGTGCGAGTGACAACAAGTGAATTCGTACTCAGCGTATCAAAATCTATAGATTCATGTAAACTAAAAGTAGGTCCCGAATGGGGGCAACGAAACTTGCTTTCTAAGGACTTTTGGGGTCACAGAATACGGCCTATTGACCCATTCGCAGTCGAACTGATAATTAGTTTTCTGCATTACAAATAACTTTGTGTTATTCTAATTTCTATCAACGCCGTTAATAATAGGTTAATAATGTTAAAAAGAGGAGATCTTGCTGTCTATAATTTATATATCATCGCATACCCGAATTGTGCCTAATTTACTGTCAGTTAAATGATAACTTCTAACTGATCTAGATTTAAATCATCCAAAACAAAATATTGCAGCATTATGCACACCATTCTCAGCTACACTACATGCCATGGTTCAACTGCAATTCTGTCCTGATGCTGAACGCGTTATTTGGATGCGCCGTCGACATTATGATTTGGCTTATATCCTGTCTACAGCGAGTTTATTGATATAATTATTGAATTGTAAATAGAGCTGCTAATGAATTCAAGTTAAAATCACTCTTTTTGGAGGTTTATCTCGAATTCGTCAATAAAATGTTTTAGAACTTAAATTTCATATGCGCATGTTTCAATGTCCGCTTGATCGTGTCCACATATCCGCGTTTTCCACCTAATCTTACGGATAGTTGTTCTCGTCAATTAGTCTTTATCGATGACAACTATCCGTCATTTTTGGCAGGCATCTAATTCTCGTTTACCATGTGAGGGAATTAAAACAATATAAAAAGCATGTTTTTTTAAATGAACTAACCATTTACAAAGCAAATTTACCACCATTTGTCCAAACAATTATAAAAATTACTGTCATGTGGACTTATCTGGCAGACGTTGGCTCAACCTCGTACCCAGGGCCTTTGCGCGGTTCAGAGGCTCTGGTACGGGAAGCAAAGGCTCTGGTAAACACTGGTCACGTGTGGCCAAAAATAATGGACATTTTTGTAACCTGGCCTTATTAAAGTCATGTCATCCCGGGGGGGGGGGGATGAGCAACTGAACATTGCAATTGGCGAACTAAATTTTAAAAATGCATAGTTTGCCTTTAATTTTTAAAATATAAATGTATAACAAGTGTTTTAAAATTTATATGTTAAAACAGCAGGCAGCAGATTTTAAGCTTGTTTTTAATTTGATGGAAATTATAAACTTTGAAGCCACATGGATTTTGAATGCTATAAAGATCGAATGCAGTATATTCGAGGTACGATTTTATGATGTATATTAAATAAAAATTATATTCTCATATATTATTTATCTGTTTATATATCCTAAATTCCGGCGGAATTGTGGCTCTGTGTTTGCAGTGCCTTTTTAAAGGAATTTTCACTGGGGGGGGGGGGCAAAACAGAAAAAAAGTAGAATGAAAAAGATGAGCCGTCGAGGTTTGCCGAACGCGCGACTGGCGCAAGTCTGAAGAGAGATTTTGTAAAACTTTAATTTATTAACTTCAGCTATATTTTACTTTAAACAATAACTTCAACTCTTTGTAGCTATAATTGTACAGCTATAACCAGTGGTGTAGCCAAACCTTAATTTTGTGGGGGGCGAACCTCACGTCAAAGGCGTGAGACTGTCTAGGAGGGTCCAGAAAATTATGAAACTTAGGGTCCCTGAGTGCGATTTCATGCATTTTGGGGGTGAAATCTAGCAGAATCCGGAACATTATAAAGTACATCGAAGACATGAATTTTCCAGACATTTCTACTCGGAATTAAATAAATTGGAAACGTCACCTTGAATAATAGGAGTAGGGGTCAATTAATGCTGCTTATTTTCACCCTGTACGTGCCGGGGTTGGGGAACGTGTGATTTTTGATCAGAAATGTTGCATTTAGAAATAATTTTGGGTTCTGTGAGTTTTCCATTTCCGCATTCTAAAGGGTATTGTTTGCATGCTTTTCATACGATACAGAAATAAGTCACGAAGAAATATTCGTACTTTATGATGATGCATACGTGTATTTAACAGTTAAAAATCTAAACTAAATCTATTCTTCTTGGAACCATATCTACAACTGCTTTAACGAGATTTCACAAATCAAGTTCCTCAGTATATCGTCTTTTCCTCCAGTCGAGACGTACTTAATCAGTTTCAGCTTCGAGGCATGCTTAACATGTACACCTTCCTCCAATTTCTCTACAGTTTAGTCTGCGAAGGGAGGGGGGGGGGGGGGGGGGGGCTCTTAATATAACTTGATATTTTTAAGAAAAAAATTTCCTCCCAAAAACAAAACACAACGCCTCTGTGGAGGAGAGTGCTAAATAGTCGCAAGGCTTCATGGAAAGGCTAGCATTATATTGGATTGTTTGCATGAAATCTATCGCTATTATGAAATACTCGGTGAAGAACAATATGAATTACACACAAGATGGATGTGGACGAGGCTGTGGAGGAGGTTATGGAAGGGCATAATCTCATTATCAAGTAAATCAACTGCATTTCTGACAGCAATCATGAGCAATTCTGCTTCGCACTTCGGGGGCAGAAATGGCTTTACTGGAGGGGGGTGGGAATTCATTCCCTGGTGGGCAATTGCCATAGATATAGGGGATCTAGATTGTTAACACATACCTAGCGCAGGCGGGGCCTACATGATAAATCCAAGATGGCGGTACAACAGGGCAAAAAGACTATAAATTCTATTACGAAAATCAGGATTTCTGCATTTTTTGCCGTCGCATTGTTTTGAAACTTATTCGGTCAAATTTTATGGTAAAGAGAAACTTACCGCGAAGATTTTGAGCATATATATGATTGAATTGGATGAAAACTCGCAAAATTATCCAGCGATAAATGTTCTTGTATAGTACTGATATAGTACAATATATGTAACCTGTACAGTTTTGCTTTAATTTTCGCTCACTATTTGCATACAAAGCAAATTATAACAGACCATGGATGATAGACCCTCATCCAGTGCTATCATCAGTTTAATTCTCTAACAAGCAAGGAGGGGGGGGGGGGTACATAACAGCTCATTTTTCATAATTATGAGGACAGAGCAGATGATGATGAGAGATGCATGTATCAAGGCTAGATGCATGCACCATTCACAAGGCTAGATGTTAACATAGCACAGTATTTCTGGGAATAAAACGCTCCAACTGAACAAATGACCATTTCACAAGAACTTTTATCGCTGGATAATTTTGCGATTTTTCATCCAATTCAATCATATATATGCTCAAAATCTTCGCGGTAAGTTTCTCTTTACCATAAAATTTGACCGAATAAGTTTCGAAACAATGCGACGGCAAAAAATGCAAAAATCCTGATTTTCGTAATAGAATCTATAGTCTTGTTGCCCTGTTGTACCGCCATCTTGGATTTATCATGTAGGCCCCGCCTGCGCTAGGTATGCGTTAGCAATCTAGATCTCCTATATCTATGGCAATTGCCCCCCACCCCCCTCCAGATATATAGTTAAAAAAGGCACTGTGTGTTTGTATAATTAGTTTTCTTCGTCTAATGGTTCCTCCAGCTTTCGCTTTTGGATATAAACCCGCCTTCATGCCTGATACAGTTTTTGTTATAAATCTGCATCCTTCACTAAATTCAAAATTCCAGCTTGCTCAAAAAATATTCAGTCTTTCATAACTGGAGTTCTCTTTGACATGTAAAATCATCAAGCTGTACCCTCAGTAAAGTACTTATTTAACTGGCTGACTATTACAGTAGTCAAAAGTCGATAAATGAATACATGCAAAATTTACAAATTAACTGCCCTCATTCCAACCATTGGTCTCTGACTCATCCAATAAATAATGATAATAGAAAAGTGTGAAAATGCTAACCTTACCCGGTACCTAACTCTCTGTATGTGTCAAGAAAATTGGATTACATTAATTTTACAGTCAGGTATTCTTTTCTTTATCGCCTCATTACTCTGGTTTATGACTTTGATGTTAAAAGAAATTGGAGAAAATGTTCCCCCTCCTCTTCCCTAAAATATTCTCCATAGCTCCCAATTTTAGTATTTTGCCTATCCAAAGAAGAGTCTTGCAAACCAACGGGATAATCAAATATGGCATACTTTATTTTTCTCTGTCCAACACCAGACAATTTTACTTGTCAAGGGTAAAGTTATAAGGGTATGAGGAACAAAAAAAAATATTGCTTCATCTGAAAGAGCATGAAAAAATAAGGCGATTGGCCGTTTAGTTCTCTATTCTATCTCATCTGATTCCGAAGTTATACGCAAAAATGGGCAAAATATAAATTGCTGATTCAGCACAACGTGTGACGTCATTAGTTGGGTAAGTATTTTTGTTGATAGTAAACTGAGGCATAGCTGAGTTATTATTAGCCCAAATCAAATGAAATTGTGCATACAGATAGTATATGATGACCGCATGAAAAAATACTTCTAAGTTGGTTGTCAAGGCAACACAATCGTTTCCAGGCCCCTCACACTGATTCCGAATAACTAGTCGCACTTATCTATGTGTATGTCATTTTCGATTTGGCATGCATAGGTATGGTACCCATACTTCTGATATTATTTTATTCTTAAGTACCATGAAAAATACCTGTTTTATAAAATTGGCGCAAGGTGCCTGGGAACGACATTGTTACCTTGACAAGAAAATTAGAAGTGTTTTTCAATGCGTCTCATCATGTACAATCAGTATGCAATATTTCATTTGATTTGGGCCCATGATAACTGAGCTATGCTTCAGTTTAGTATGCATTAAGCATACTTACCGAACTAATGACGTCGCACGTTGTGCTGAATCAGCAACTTATGTTTTGCACATTTTTGCTTATAACTTCGGAACTAGATGAGATAGAATAGGGCATGAAAAGGGCAATCGGCTAATTTTTTTCTGGTGTTTCAGATGAAGCAATAAAATTTTTTGTTGCTCATAACTTTTAGTGAATAATAGAAAGTGTCTGGATATTCTATACTTGCTCCATATAATTGGACTTTGGTTGTGAGCAAAATGTAAAAAGTCATTTACCAGTTATCAGTATTAAAACTTACTACATCCCTATTATTCACCTTAGTTGCGACCTTGAGCAGTTGTGCTGTTACTACAAATACAGCAGAATGTGGTTTCAAATGACGGTCATTTTATGGGAATGACATTCCAGCGTAAGACATTTGTTCCTAATAAGTTCTTTGAACGTTTGCATGGCGATAAAATATAATTGTTTTTGTTTGTGGAAACACCACGTAAATTTATTACTGAAAAGCTTTCGATCCGTAAGCCCGGATCTTCATCAGTGCTAATAATATGTGACTTGTTTAATTTAATTCACACGCTCTTTTTATATACAAGAGTATCGTGATCTGTTGGCTCGCGTCATTTGAAATTCAATTAAACGGCACATCAACCACGTCATTTCAAACGTAATGAAGTGATTCAATTAACGCGCGCGCATCCAAGACAAGAGAAATTAATTTTGCACATTAAAGAGAGCACTCCACGTACTATCTAGTGGCTTTCGCACCTGATCTATAGTATTATGCTTCTCGATTTCAATTGACTCTCTCATTTTGCGACAGAACTTATGACTATCAATCGCCAAAATGGTTGCTTCGTCCCATTTTATACGATGGTCGTAAGTCCAAGTATGTTTAGCCACAGCAGATTATCTTGCTCGGCTTTCTCGCAATTCATCTTGTGTTCCTTAAGACGTACTGAGAGATTTCGACCAGTTTCACCAACGTAAACCAGACCACATTCACAAGGAATGCGGTACACACCAGGTTTCTGAGATTCATTACGTTGTCCTTATGTGTGCAAAGAGCTCGAAACAATTTATTTTCGCTGGAATGGTATACCTTTATACCTGCTTCATTCTTCAAAATTCTTTCGATTTTGTGTGAAGCCGGACCAATGTATGGTAGACAAACAGACGACTGATATTCAATCTTCTGCTGTATACTTTGTGGCGTTTTCATAGCATTATCTATGAAATGCCGTGGGTAACCATTCATTTTTAGAACATTTCTTAAATGTTCTAATTCATCGTCAACGTTAAGGACAACGCAAATGAATCTCAGAATGAATCTCAGAAACCTGGTGTGTACCGCATTCCTTGTGAATGTGGTCTGGTTTACATTGGTGAAACTGGTCGAAATCTCTCAGTACGTCTTAAGGAACACAAGATGAATTACGAGAAAGCCGAGCAAGATAAATCTGCGGTGGCTAACATACTTGGACTTACGACCATCGTATAAAATGGGACGAAGCAAAATGAGAGAGTCAATTGAAATCGAGAAGCACAATACTATAGATCAGGAGGGAACGCCACTAGATAGTACGTGGCGTGCTCTCTTTAATGTGCAAAATTAATTTCTCTTGTCTTGGATGCGCGCGCGTTAATTGGAGTCACTTCACTACGTTTGAAATGACGTGGTTGATGTGCCGTTTAATTAAATTTCAAATGACGCGAGCCAACAGATCACGACACTTTTGTATATAAAAAGAGCGTGTGAACACAGAGTAGAGACATACAGATACGTAACTAGTGTACCCACTTTTTTTGTGCGCATGCTCGGCAAGTTACTAGATGCATGCATCTGATTGGATGACGACCTGATGACGACTCACTTTAAACTTGCTGAGCACGCGCAGTTGATCATTTTTCGCCCGGTCGCCTGAAAAAAAGTGGGTACATGATAACGCAATCTTCCGCAGTGTTTACAACGGTCAGTTACGGTCTCTGTATGTAACACTGTTATTAGCACTGATGAAGATCCGGCCTTACGAATCGAAAGCTTTGCAGTAATAAATTTACGTGGTGTTTCCACAAACAAAACTGTTATATTTTATCGCCATGCAAACATACAAAGAACTTAATAACATATTTGTTTCTAACTTGTTTAAAGGCAACTGGTCCAACCGTTGGTCTAGCAATCTCTTCTTTAGTGACAGCTGTTGGTTGTTTATCAGTCGCATATCTATCTGGCTGGAAATTAAGTCTTGTTATTACAATTTTTGTTCCATTTATTGTCGTTGCTGGAAGTTTGTCCATGTTGTTACTTGGCGGGAAAGCCAGATATGGCGGAGATGAAGAAAGCGGACAGGTAACTATGTTGATAGTTATTAAAGGGAAATGGCAATATAAATTTTTATTTTCTCATTTGAAAGAACTTCTTTTACCGATTTTTCATATCTTGCTTACATCTTGAAATATTTTTACTTGAAGTAATGAGATGTCCGCCATCTTGGATACAATTTTGATCTCATTAACAGTAGTTTTGGTGACATCACAAGAGGGATCTTACAAGTTCCTTCAAATGAGAAAATATATTGCCATTTCCCTTTAATACCGCGGTGCACCACGTTAACAGTTTGCGGTAATTCTGAGAATTTGGGTCATCATTCTCCCATTCAGTCGCTCAGTCACTTATACCCTCGAAAAAAATGGAAGATGTCTAACATTTTCAGGATTTATTTGTGTCGGATATATAAGCGTACAGGCCCAATCCTTTCCGGGGGTGGCACTTAAAAGTTTGCCCAAATTTGTAAGTTGATTTTCCCTAGCATTTGCTCGAATTTCTTTGCTTTTCTAATTCTTTTTTGTTGGGGGAGGCACCCCCCCCCGTTATGTCATAGTAGTACATGTTTCGTTTGCCTTTGTCTTGTGAACATAAAGTACATTAAGTCATTTAGCTACCTTGTTTGACCTAACGTAACAAACCTTTCCAAAGAATATTTCCTGTATTTTGATGATATGTCTTGAAACATTGAAACATTAACATCAAGGCCGCGATAGGATGTGCACCGTGGGATATTCCTGACATTGCGATTCTAATTCTATATAATTGTGTTTTAAATTGACTTTTGCTTTTTCGCTTAGATCGCGATCGAGACCATCTCGAACATGCAAACAGTTGCATCACTTGGAAGAGAAGAGTTATTTTTTCAAAGATATGTTGAAGTTGCTGACAGGCATTTCTTGTGAGTTTGATCTTACATATTTTCCATCTTTCTAATGCAGAACGATATAGTACTTCCACATGTTCTTGAATTAAGTCTATTTTCCACTTCCACTGTGTCGTAGCGGATCACGAATAGGGAGTTTACGATCTGCGATAAAACATATAATACCATTGTTTGTGGAAACACCAAATTTCTTTGTTTTAAAAGCGCGTTGTCGAGCCGGCCGCGTCGTAGATCGTAAACTCCCTAATGTGGAAAAGGCTTCGCGCGGAGAACAGCTGCATGTATCTGAATGTGGATACTTGCTGCACGTACATATGACACATATGTGAAAAGAGTCAGTGAACGGTCTATTGAAAGTCGTGGGTTTTCTCTGGGTACTTCAGTTTTTCCCCACAAGAAATGTTGACAGGGTAGGTTGGGGACTAAATCCGAACGGTCTGCGCCAGTGTAGGTCCCATGCTAACCCTGTCAACCGAGGCTGATTTCCAATGATAACAAAACTTCTGTTGATAGAGATGCAAAATTCCATGTTAACTGTTAACTCCTTTTCAGGTAGTGGAATCTCTATCGACCAATTAAAGTTTTGGTTTTGGTTGGGATTAGCCCCTAATTGACCCTTCCGTCGTAGCTGTGCTCCGTGATCTGACATGAGTCGTAAGGTGGCTCGGTCAGGTTGAGCTATGTCATTCGCAATTCAACTAGTTAGCTCTCAGCTGCAAGTAAGGATCATTACCCCCAATTACTTATACGTACTTACTCAGCACTATACTTTCCAACGTATTTGGTCAACAAGACGTGTTCGCTACGGACTTGCAAGTCTTTCATCAACTTGTATCAATGCAGTTCTCATTTTGAACATGTTTTAACGCACAACCCGTTAACATGTACTTGTTCAACAGGATGGTGGACGTGTGTCGAGTCTTCAACGTGTATAAAGTATAATTCTTATATAGCGTGTCAAAGTTCAATTTTTCTATTTGCCGATTAATATTAATTTAATAACTTACTGACCGAGATATTAAACCAAGGTCATGTTGTATTGACCGAGCGATAAGCATGAGATGAGTAATCTGTCCATTTATATAGAAAAAGCAAGAGAGGTGCTCATTACAGTGGTCTTTCAATTGGTACATCTCAATGGATTCTCAATCTGTGCAGTGCGGCGTCCATGTTGTATGCTGGCAAGCTTGTCAATGATGACGAAATGGACTTTCCTGACGTCATGAAGTAAGCACATGCATCAATCATAAACGCCACAAAAATATTTTAATGTTCTTTTGGATGGATGAAAGTTGTTACCAATTCGAAGCATGTATTATTAAGTCTATTAACGTCTGCTGGCTGTGGTCTTTGAACTCTTACTCAGGTGTTTTGCTGATGTTATTCTGACTGTCAAACCGGGCAAGCTGAAAAATTGCTTGGCGTGATGGGGATCAAACCCGCGACCTTTGCAGAGTTTGCGCTGAAAGCCAATGGTTGCGGGTTCGATTCTCACTGCGGTCAAGCATTTTTCAGCTTGCCCAGTTTAGAGACAGTCAGAATAACATCAGCAAAAAATCGCATGTATTGTTATTTTTATTGCTGCCGCAGCGAACGAGCCTGAAGCGAGCGAGCAAGGCAGCAGACCTAAACTTTATGTATATGTACTATATATATGCAGATGAAATCTCGATCGTTTCGGCGTATTTCGGCCTACCACAATGCACTGCTTCCAGGCCGGCAGGCTATTCTTGCCTAATAAACAGGCATAAGGCAAACAAGCAATGCGATCATCTTTCATCTTTGGTTTTCTATTATGCAGCGTTGCCACTCGTAGTGAAATTTCACTATTTGTAGTGAAATCAGTCCGAGCGTAGTTATGTAGTGAAGGAAATTTGAAATTGCTGAAATGTAGTGAAATGCTGATGAAAATGTTAAATAAACCTTGCTGAAAAGTTTAAGGAAAATATTAACTTGGCAGACAAACAAACAATTAATTTTTACATATTAGACATCTACCCGTATTCATAAAGAAAACATGAAAAACAAATTAGCGCGAGTTACCGGGGGCCCAGACATTAGTATCCAGTTTCACGTCAGCACGTGGCCACTGAGCTTCATTATTTTAGTTAATTTATTCAACTCTGAATTTGCAAATATGGCGTCGACAACAAACAACATTGATGCGGATGAATATTCTGAAGACCAGCAGCACGTGGAACCGGGGCAAGGGTCATCGAATTCGAAGAAGGCAAAAACTTGGAGAATGCAGAATTTTTCCGATTCGTGGCCAGGTCAAAAACAAAATTGTAAAATTGTTTATTTTTTGTTGGTCTGTTACATTATCTGTTATTCTGTTAATAAAAAGACACTCTTACTGGTTTGTTATCATTTAGCGATCGATATCAGGTCGATATCTAACAAAAACCTGCCATGTAGTGAAATGTGCGGCAAAATAGTGAAATTTAGTCACTGATATACTGAAATGTGAAAAATCCGAGTGGCAACACTGCTTTTATGGAAAGCCATAGCTTCGAGCGTTATACGCAGTGCTTTTGCTATTATACGCAGTGGTTCGAGCATCATACGTGGTGCGTTCGCCATTATATGCGGTGGTTCGAGCATTATACGCGGTGCTTTCCTCATTATGCGGGGTGCTTTTAACATATAATTTCCATATTCTTTCCATGTATATAATCTCACGATTGCTTAAATTTGGTATGTGGCTGTGCTTTTTGCCTCTGGTCTGCAATGACAATGACATGCTTTTTTTTTAATGCAATGACATGGTTTATTTATAAAAAGGTGACTGCACTTTGTGAGTTCTATATTATCATATAGTGTTGATTTATTAGTAATAATAGGTATATAAATTAATATAACGCAGCGAATGCGCGCCAAGCAGTATAAACGCGGCTGAAATACGATATTAAAATCTTGAATGTGCCCTATGATTTAATTATATATATTGTATTTGTACTACTGCATCACAAGGCAGTGCGTATTAAGTGAACAGATTCCACATGTGAGGTTGTCTTGTATATATTTTTGCCTTCTTTGATAAACATTATTAAACACGCAAATTTAGTGAGACGCAGTCATTGTCATTGCCTTTTAACCTCTGGTCTAAATCATATGATTATTGAAGCGGGGCCGTTTTGACCTAGCAGTATTTGTAGGCAAATTGTCTATACAATTTTATATACTAGATATCACAGCCATACCTGCCATTTTGATCTTTTCCTCGCGTTAGATAAGTTGATAAGTACACTCATTCTTGTTAGCCATCGTATCTGTTCGGCTCGATACGAAACTTCGAGCGCCGAGTTATCATACGGCACATTCAAGTGTATAAATTATGGATGATTCCAATTCATTACAAATATTTCTTACTCTTATTCTTTAAAATATTAAAGATTTGGGAACAATGCTATACCAAGGCAGCATTCACTACCCTGTGGGTAAACTAGTTATTCCAATAATGGATCATTATAAACAAATCAATCATTAAATCATTTAAATCAATCTTTATAAACAAAACAATCATTAAAAAGTTTAAATCAATCATTATAAACAAATCAATCATTAAATAATTTAAATCAATCATTATAGATAAATTGATATAAATAATTCACTTACTAATCATGGGGAACTAGAATAAAGTTGAATGTAAAGCAATCCATACTAATACCCTATATTATAGATGACTAGCATTTGTACGCGTTTCTAATTGCCTCGTACCATACATTTATACCAAATCAAACGATTTCTCCTAGAGTACTAATGGCGATCATTATGGGTTCATTAATGATTGGTCAACTGGCTGCGTTGAGTCCAGATTTTGGCAAAGGAAGAATTGGTGCAGCTCATCTTTTCAAGTTGTTCAACAGAATACCAGTAATTGACAGTGCCTCTGACAGGGGTGTTAAACCAGTAAGTCGATAACTGCATGTGACTTTTGTGGCTCCAATATAGGAATATTTTATAGGAAGCCTGTTATGGTATGTTCCCATGTACATCAGTGTTCCAATTGGTCCATTCCCTTAAATTACAGTGTTGATAAAATATTCAACCTGTATATACAGTTTTGTGCTTGATCGGTCACTGTCGGATGTTTAATTAACATACATTTTTCATCCATATATAAGACAGAGGGGAAAATGTAAACTTCACATGATGTTATGATGATACAATTTGCTGCGGATCTAGCACTATTATAAGCAGCCTTATAAGCCCGCACTGTTAAGCAGACGTCTTCGGGGATAAAAAGTACACCAATGAGTTCTCATTCAATCAATTTCTTGTTCCCAGGATGGTGTAAAGGGAAATATTCAGTTTCGAAAGATTGAGTTTCGATATCCAGCCAGGCAAAGTGTGAAAGTTTTGCGTCGTCTCAATCTTGGAGTAAAATCTGGAGAAACATTGGCTTTGGTTGGTAGTAGCGGCTGTGGCAAGAGTACATCTGTCGCACTTATTGAAAGATTCTATAATCCAGAAGCTGGTTCAATTGTAAGTTTAATATTTAGTATTTGCACAGTTCTCAACTATATGTGTCCCACAATAATTTTTTATAAAGAGATAACAAGTAAATACAGTTACAAACACACTCTGGCAAATTATTGAAAAAGATTTTCACTCGTGTCGAAATAAATGCCATTTTGAATATTTTGCTCATATTTCCATTTCATTGATGGCACTCATCATGCATTGCTACAGAGCAGGGGTGCATGAGACAGAATAAAAACTAAATACCCAAGGCCCGGCACTTCCAACGGGTCCGGTGAAGAATTCTGATATTTTACCAATTCTTCATCCTGGGTTCTGAAACTTGCTTTAACCGACCTTCATATTAACTGTAGTGCCGATACGAATAATTCACTGAATACAATTCAACAAATGTACGATTTACTCATGAGACATTGTTTGAAGTACGTTAAATTTCCTAAACTTTTTTTCCAGACATTAGACGACAATGAAATAAATGCATTGAATCTTAAGTGGTTGCGACGCCAGATTGGTATTGTATCTCAAGAACCTGTGTTGTTTGATTTAACAATACGTGAGAATATCGCGTATGGAGACAATACACGAGACGTTAGCATGGAGGAAATTATACAAGCAGCAAAGGACGCTAACATTCATGATTTCATCAGTTCTTTGACAGACGTAAGTTGTGTCCTCTTCAGGGTAGAGTGGAGTTCAGGGGGGCTGAGCCTCCCTTGTTAAAATTTTATGTTGACTATGTTGAAAATTTTATGTTGAAAAGTAAAACATCATGCACTTTGTGAAAAAAGCACCCAATTCACAGGAAGTGTAGACTTTAACATGATAATGAATCTTAGATATGGAGGCATCACTAAAATTGATGCTGACGGCTTAAAATTTAGGATTTCTTATATTCTCTTATTTAACTCTATTACTGTTTAAAATTGTGAAATTGCAGGTTCACATATAGCAAAAATGACTTGCATGATTAGAAAGCTTACAAAAAACTACATATAAGACTTTTAAACAGCTGATTGATTTTCCAAGCGGTTTTCCAGTTATTCCTATTTAAAAACGTGATAAATGGGCAAAAATCCCGCCAAAATCCTGGACACTAGCCCTAAAACATATTTTCAACCGCTCATAACTCCAGAGGAGTTGGAAAATCAAAGTAACTGCTTAAATGTCTTAGATGCAGTTTTTTGTAAGTTTTCTAATGACGCATGTCATTTTTGCTATATGTGAACGTGCAATTTCACAATTTTTAATAGTATAAGAGATTAATAAGAGAATATAAGAAATCCTAAATTTTAAGCTGTCAGCATCAATTTTGGTGATGCCTCCATATCTAAGATTCATTATCATGTTAAAGTCTATGTACACTTCCTGTGAATATGGTGCTTTCTTCACAAAGTGCATGATTTTCGCAGATATCTGTGCATATCCGCTGGACTAACTTGAGTCATTTGCAATTAACTGTAGTGTTAAAATGATACGATAATCATTTTAGTAATCTGTAATTGATTACTATATGATCCTATACCATTAAATCATTTATATGGCTCCAACATGATTTTAAAAATATCTTTTTGAACAACTTCCAAATAAAAAATACTGGAACTTTTCATGTTTATCATGCCGACCCTCGACGCCTTTTCACCTCCCCCCCCCCAATGCCTTGTCGGCCTGCCTTCTTTGGAGAATCCCCCTTGTTACTAGCATTTCAGTTCTATACTACTGGTCCTCTTAGTTGTCGAACGTATAAAGCCGGTTACAAACGAGCAAGTTTTCTATGACAAGTTTTTCCATCAGAAGAAGAAAATTGCAGCAGATATTGCAAGTGTAAACGGGCTTTTACCTTGATCCATGCATATATAATTAATTTAAGATTAAATTATTAATTTCTGAAGGCGTGCCAAAAATTTGCAATCAAGGGGTACTACCTGTTGTTTACAAAAGGATTTCCAGCTACTGTATTTCGAGCGGTTTTCCCAGGACATGAGCGCCGTATCTTTATATTCAGTCTAAGCATATAGGAAACCGAAACAAGCTGGTTTTATTAAATAAAATCCATAATGAGTATGCAATTAGCAATAAAATTGCTGTTAAGCCGGTTTTCCACTTCAACCGTATCGTAGCGAAGCGTGTTTCTTTGTTTCCTGAGCACTAGAGTGGAATTAATGACTTCGACACAAAAGAAAATGCTACGGTACGTTACGATTGAAGTGGAAAACCGGCTTAAGAATCATGCACGTAGCGTGCTCCGGTCGCGCTGTGATTTGATAGGATACGTCCTGGATACGTCACTAATTACACTGGCCTGTAAGGCCAAGTGTCTTAAATCCCCCTTTTTCTGTTTTTTTCGTAGTCGAGAAATCGAGTTTGCGTTAGCTCATCGCAGGCTCAGGGTGCAACGATTAAGCCAAAATGCCATCGATTCCCTCGGTTCCATGATTTAGATAGTATAGTAATCAGCTCGTATATATGTACGTAATAGCCCACTCATGCCATGCTTGTGGTACATTTTTCGTTTATTAGCCTATACACTTGTACGCACGCGCACAATTCCGAACTGCAATGGCGGCTTTTCACAGAGTGATCAAACTATATTTTACACAGTTTCGTTGAATTTTCAAAGAATTGTGCCGGTTTCCTATGTATTTTACGTTGTGTCGTACTCTGGACTTTCTTGCGTGTTGAATTAATGTGTTTTTCTTTGTGTAATGACTCGAAAACCACAAAATATAATATTTTAATAGTACTCCACGAAATATAATCCGCACGAAAAGCTTTGTGGTAGCTATACTAAAGATAAAGCGTGCGTTCAAAATACCAACAAGAACTAGAACCATTATTGTATCATTTGTATGGTTCTCATTTGCTAGACTTGCCACAAGTCGACCTCGAAGAAACGCATTTCGTTCGAGCTCGAACTTCGAGGTCGACTTGTGGCAAGTCTACTCATTTACAATAACATTAGTTCGACGCGAATTTTAATACAAGTATGGTATCATATTTCATAATACAACAAACAATGTAAACTAGCCATACATTTTGCCGAATATAACTTCGGCCCCTTTGGACATATCTTTTTCGTGATAATGTTATTGAAACCAGAATCGAAAACACTATTTGCTGCCGAAGGCAGCCACCTATTCTTGACGATGTGTTTTTCTCGCACCAGTCCGTTTCCGCTTGCCCGAGTTATGTATAGCCGAACGACAACTCGATTTGATTTGCATGTACGAATGTGGTTCGAATGGTTCGAATGTTTGGATGATCAGATTTATGACGTATTTTGACGTCACAGAAACTTTACTGTAAAAAATAACATACTCCAGATCGCGATTTGACTTTCCGAATATCCCGGTTGAACATCGCGAACACCACCATGGACAATGACAATTTGTAAACACGTTTAATAATTAATACATGTACGCATAAAGGCCTGATTCCACGGGCGCTTTTTCTCGGCGAAATGCGAAATATTTCGCCTGTTTCTTTTGAATTGCGACCACTCGAATAAATTATTTCTACTTGATTGCCCACAATTCAAAAGAAACAGGCGAAATATTTCGCATTTCGCCGAGAAAAAGCGCCCGTGGAATCAGGCCTTAATGGCCTCTGCATAATGGCATAGTCTCATCGCAAATGGACTCTTAGTCTCTGACTGTTAAATAAAATGCTTTTCAAGGTAAGATGAAAGTTTGATCACAAATAACAACGTGTATTGGTCGATACGCGTTGAAACTTGAAGCGAATGAATTAACTGTTTTTAAATTATTACCGCATTTTTAGGTGCATACAAGTCTTCATAGTATTACAGTAAAACAAGCGGATTTCGTCACTTCGTCGATATTTATCAGTTTGTAAAAAATCTGATTGAGCTTGATCGTAGGCTTGATGGAACATCGTACTTCTAAGTGATAAATAATCACAGAGAGAGTTTATTATTGTTATTTTGGCAATATCAATTGAGGCATTGAGCAGTAATATGCAGTATCGTAAAATTATCTGACTTGCACAAAGATAGTCCTAGCAACCCAGTGTGGATTGTTGTCTGCACATATTAACTTACCAGCAGTTACATGTAAATAACATGTCAACCGACGTTTGTAAAAGGTATGACGGTGTGTAAAAACGTATCTCTGAGTGATATGTCCATTGTTTAATAGCATAATATGAAATAATCCTACCAGCCTACATTTATATATTCACCTGGCTGTCACTACAGTACTCGGAGACAGAGTATACTATATTTTTTGATAATGCTCACAATTGTATTATATAGTTTCTGTTTTGCAGTTCTGACTGAGTACAATCTTAGGGGCTGATTACATGGAGAGTTTTCAGCCCGGGCTGAGTTTCAGCCGGGTTATTAAAATGAGCTGAAATTGCATCACGATTACATGAGCAGTTTGAGCCCGGACTGAGTTTAGTCAGAGCTATATTTATAGTCAACCTGGGCTGAACTGTCAGACCGGGCTGAGTGAAATAATCTGAGTATCACAAAATAGGACAATAAGCCTGTTACGCTTCTTTGAAGCAATCAGACGCTGATTAGTCGACTATTTGACTTGTGTGAGACTGTGGTTATATGTAAAGTATTTAAAGATGAAACAAACACGCAAAATAAAGCCATTTAAACGGTTGTTTTTTCAGCCTGGGCTGAAATTTCAGCCTGGGCAGCTCAAACCAGGCTGAAATTTCACCCCGGGCTGAAACTCTCTCCATCAAGCATCAGCAGATTGTTCAGTTGTTTTGCAATAGGGGTAGCCTTGAAGGTGTCATTATTGCATTAAAACGATAATTGGGACAAAAACTGACTTAATATTTCTATATATGGAATTATTATTAAATTCTACATGTCCAATGATTCATTCAAGTATTATTATTGTTTATATATAATATGATGTTGTACAGTATTCAGTGGCAAGCTAGCTACAATGGCAACTGGTCATGGCACAGCTATAAACCTGGATCTATTTGAATAATGCAAATCATTAAAAACTTGCATACTGTGGCATGACCTGTTGGTATGGCTAGCTCACTGATCTAATAGATCAGTGGGCTAGCTTCACCACTGACAGTATTATAATTATAAATACAAAATATTCAAATAGTTGAATAATGCAAATTATGAAAAACTTGCATACTGTAGCATGACCTGTTGGTATGGCTAGCTCACTGATCTAATAGATCATAGATCAGTGGGCTAACTACACCACTGACAGTATTATAATTATAAATACAAAAGCAAGAACGTATATACTATAAGCATTGCAGGTATTCATATATGTAAAACTGTCCATGCCAAGAAAGTAGAATTAGAATATTTAGCTGACCTTTGACCTTGTGGAAGGTGTTTGGTATTCAAATTGCACTTTTCCTACTTCCTGGGCTGTTTACATGATGGAAGGTGGGATGATTTTTGATGTATTGAAATAAGTCACCAGGTTAAACAAAAGTTTAAATGCTTGTTAACAGAACTGAAATATTGTAGAGAAGATCATGTGTACATTCAAAAAATGAGAACAGATTTACCATTTAGCTCGAACACGCCGACACGCGGCGATTATTTAGGGTATAAATCGATAAAAATCGAAAGCATTTTGTCGATGAAAATCGATGAATATCGACAATAATCGATAAAATTGGCTATAATTTTTTGTGACTATCGATTGGTCATCGGTTGATCAATGTGAACTGATATCAATTAAGTAATTAACATCGATTACCATCGATTGATCGATTGGATTTCCGATGATCGGTTTTTATCGATTAAGTACGCCGGGTATAAATCTATCTCTAGAAAATAATGAAGTTTTTTGCAGAATTGTGCACCGTTAGCTTATTTCAATACATCGAAATCATCGTGCCTTTCCCGCCTCATATCTCGTCCTGACAAAGCGGGATCATAAAAACAGCCCCTTATTCAGTAAATTGCGCATGCTGCCTTTGATCCCTTTGGCATGAGGCAGCACTTTCCTTGCGATAGTAACTTCTAGTTATAGTGTTATTTTCAAGCTTGTGTCTTAAGATTTTCATCTTTTATTTCGGTATTTACAGAATATTTATATTTTTAGCGCGGCCCATGGAACGCACATGAAAACAACGCGCTGTTTGGAAAAACCGGAAATCGATTCTGTAGGTCGGCATGATTTGCACGTTCATCGATCTCCATTACGTCTCCCGAAAAGGTCTTTTATTTTTTTAAAAATCAAAAATTGCTTGCGGTTTAAGGTGGCTCCCTAGGGTTTTTTAATTTACTACACTATAGTATTCAGGAGATTCTTGTTTCTTTACTTTACATGATATGAAGACGAAATTTATTGGACACATTGACAATGTTCTCCTGAACATTGTAAATTGCTACTTTTGTGTTAAAAACATGTTGTCATGGCAACAGCATGCTTAGAATAAAGCTCAAAATTTGTCTTTTTCAGGTCATTTTAAAAAGTTCCTTCGGTGAAATTTTTTAAAACTTTGCATAAAAGATAATACTTGTATAATGAATTTTTCCCCTCAATTTAAAAAAATTAAATCGATACGTTTCTTAGAAAATTTAAAAAACGTCAAAAATCAATATTAAAAATTTTCCTATCGATTTAATTTTAAGAAAAAAGGATATTGCACTTGTTGTACCGATATTAAAAAATGTGCAAAGTTTTAAAAAATTTTACCGAAGGATAACGGAGAAATTTTGGATTAATTTTGGCAATTTTTACTAGATTTTTACGCGAACAATTTAATACCCCAACTGACGTGTACATGCATTCTGCATATTAACAACAAGGCATGACTTTTTTAAAATCACAAAATATAAATTATGTTTGATATACTGTTTATAACTGTGTCGGTTAGTGGTCAACTAAGCGTGGATTATACATGTAAAAATGGCAAAGATATTTAGGTAATTACCGGTTATGACTTCTTGGTATTAATTTGAAAAATGTTTGTCAAAATTCGTCCCGTGCGAGTACTATCGTCGGATGTTTTCGCAAAATGCCCGTTCAAATTTCAGTTTTTATAGCGGTATGTTTGGAGTTTCGGTCCTGCTCATTTCACCCGTAGAGGGCTCATTATTTAAGTCATCTATATTGTCATAAGTGCTGCTAGATTGTGGAGAAAACACTGGAAATTCTTGAGGAAACTTTATATCCCAATGTTCACGATCGAACCTCGCGTACGGCGGTTCAAAAAACATCCAGAATACCGCTTGAAAAAAAAAGTTTACATTATCTTCTTTTGAAACATCACATCCAAGTATCGTTTTGGCTTTTACAACTCTTTTATGCTTTCAAACTAAAGCAAAGTTCACACTTTTGTTTCAAAAAAGAGTTCCGTATAAAACACAACGTTCGTTCGTATTTTGAAGTCATACGAGTTTTAGTTTACAAATATACGAAGAATGTAACCCCCGGAAATAAAACCCTAGGGAGCCACCTTAAGATTTGCAAAAACATAAAATTTGCTTGCGGTTTAAGATTTGTATTCCTGCCTTTTGTACCATAGCACGTATCTCGTTATTTTCAGGCCAGTGTGAACGCCTGAGTAGGCGTCTTGTTATATAGTAAATCACAGCGCGACCGGAGCACGCTACGTGCTAGCCTGCGTAGCAGGCGTTTAGCTGACGGGCGGGTACAGAGGGAACGCCTGCCCAAATTGGCTATGACAATTTGTTTTCGCCCATTAAGGATGATTGACGTTTTGTAATTAGCACCTTCACCCATTATCCAATCATAGTCG
Organism: Paramuricea clavata; assembly: GCA_902702795.2. Taxonomy (NCBI): domain Eukaryota; kingdom Metazoa; phylum Cnidaria; class Anthozoa; order Malacalcyonacea; family Plexauridae; genus Paramuricea; species Paramuricea clavata. The sequence continues at coordinate 20,572 of CACRXK020005905.1, forward strand.
AGATTTATATTTAGCATCATGCATGCTTTTTGCTCGGCAACTATATAACCTGAGTTTCAGGCCCTCGGTATTGAAAGAGGGCCTGACACGAAACGCCTCAAAAGCCATGTTCAACATCCAGAACCTGGATGTTATGCTGATTGGCTAAGAGACGATAAAACGCATCATGTGATTCAAACCGGAAATATATGACCGGCGTATGTAAACACCAAAAATAGAATTTGTAATTTTGTCATATACTGTTAAAAGTGCTTTATTTCTGAAATTTATTTTCAATTAATTAAGCATAAAAATGACAAAATAAGTACGAAAAGACGTTGAAAACGCTTTTGCAGCAACATTTTACTCGGTATAAAACTAAAACTACATAGTCATAGTAGAAAGCGTGTCTAAATATCTCGCCGTAATAGTCGCCATAGAACGAAAATATGTGGTGTCGGAAATTTTCAAATATTTAGTTCCAAAAAGCTGAAGCCTTATTTATCAGTTTATTGCCGAGCTGTTTTCCAAGACCTGCAAGGATATAGTAGTCAGCTCGCTCGAACTAATATGCCAACATCAGGCAGAAATTGAAGACAATAGCCGCTGTGTCAGACGCAGTTGAAGTAACCTGAAGTTCAGGCCCTAATCACAGAATAGGGCCTGACACAAAACCTATCTAAAGTGTGAGATTCCCGTCCACCTGGTGGACGGGAAATCTGATTGGTTGATCAGCATCATGAAGGATTTTGATTGGTTGCAAGTTTACATAAACAACAGTTTTAAAAATAACTCGGTCAAGGCGACAATTAATATAAAGATCAAACGCACGTACAAATTCCATTATCGATTTCTTCGAATTTCTTTTTCTTTTATGCTTTATGGCAGAAAATAAATCAAACAAACAGTATTTTGAAAGGGCTTTATCAAAATCTTGGACGAATTTTGGACACACGACGCCGAAAGAACAGTCAAACTAGTCATGTATTCGAAAGCTTGTTGTTGACAGCCAAGATGTTTTGCCAACTGGCTTCGCCGGCAAAAGTCTTATTTTTAATATCAGGTCCTACCGGCGTTGTTTTCTGAGCTACATCGCCTTCTTCGTGGTACGATTGAGAATTTCATTGTTAACGTGCTGTTGTTAGCCCGTTTTAATAAAGTATATCCCTAATATCCGCGTCCAGCAAGTTGAGACCTTGAGAATGCTTGGCAGTCTAGCCGTGCACAGAACTGACTAATTAAATCTTTGTCTGAATCTTATTTATATAAAAGTACCTTGAATTTTTAAGTTTAATTATAGAGCAAAATGCACACTCTGCGGACATGTAATATAATTTTTTTGTGTAACGAAAATATCTTTAACACTTGTCAATCATATTGCATGTTGTGTCTAAAAATAACATGTGGGCGTCCCACAGTCTAGACAGGTTTTGTGTCAGGCCCTATTTCAAATTAGGGCCTGAACTTCAGGTTACAGTTGGGCAATTGATAAAACTAGAATAGTGAAGCGAATAGTGCGAATAGTCGACGAATAGTACGAATAGTCCGCGAATAGTCGACGAATAGTACGAATAGTCCGCGAATAGTCGACGAATAGTGCGAATAGTCCGCGAATAGTCGACGAATAGTACGAATAGTCGACGAATAGTGCAATAGAGACTTTGCAAGGCTTTCCACCGTGCTGTAGAACTAAATTTACCGAAGCGGGGGGGGGGCTCTATTGACAAACATGAAATCGTGAAAACATTCGTTGATGTCAATGACGTCATACGTAATCGGTAAAAATTACGGGACCACTGAGTTTTAACAAATATTTAACAGGAAGTAGACAATTTGACAATTTGACAATTTCCGACAGCCTTGACAATTTTCCGACAATTTCCGGCAGCATTGGCAATTTTACGACGGGTGTCAACAATAGGGGAGGGCCATGCCCCCCCCGGCCACGGCGCCACTGATGACAATCACTAGACGTATGACGTCATTGACGTACGTCGACGAATGTTTTCACGATTTCATGTTTGTCAACAGAGCCCCCCCCGCCGGTAAATTTAGTTCTACAGCACTGCTGCAAAGCCTTGCAAAGTCTCTATTGCACTATTCGTACTATTCGTCGCCTATTCGTACTATTCGTCGACTATTCGCGGACTATTCGTACTATTCGTCGACTATTCGCGGACTATTCGCACTATTCGTCGACTATTCGCGGACTATTCGTACTATTCGTCGACTATTCGCACTATTCGTCGACTATTCGCACTATTCGCTTCACTATTCTAGTTTTATCAATTGCCGTTACAGTTGAAGCGAATAGCTGTCTCGAACAAACTATTAACATGACACGAGGACCGAGGAAGAAGAAATCCTATTCAGAGCGCCGAATGTTGTCTCTTTAGACTCCTGGAAAAAGCCATCGAGCTATGGTTCCCCGAATAAGGCATAGTTTACGCTTAGAATTCCATCATGTGGATATTTCGACAAAAACATACCGATTTTTCCCGTATTTATTCAAATTTATATAAAACTGCAAATAACGAAATTTGCGTATTTACATACCTGTAGCGGACAACCGGAAATATGCTACAACCGGAAATAATTTTAATTGGCTGATATTCTGGGGGAGGAAAGCCCGTAGAGGCGAATTGTGTCAGGCTCTCTTCAGTACCGAGAGCCTGATACTCAGGTTACGGCAACTACGGAGTTTGCAGAGATTTTATGCACTATTTACAGCACGCGTAGCAGTGTTTTATCACATATAAAGATGGTCTGATAAAACACGCACTGCGAATGTTTTAAATTGCTTAAAAAACGATCGATCTAGTATACGTTCATTGGCGAAGTAGCAGTGGCGGCGCCAGGCTTCCAAATTTGGGGGGGCATTTGAGGGGCAAACTCGAATTTTGGGGGGGCAAGATATAATTTTTAAAAAGGTCGCCCCCCCCCCAGGAAATTCTCCCCCCCCCCTCAAAACGTGGCGATATTCCTAGGAATATCGCCTCCCAGGGGGTGGGGCGAATACCCTAGGAATATCGCCCCTCTTTAGGACATTCGCCCCCCATATATGCGATGTGGTTTATTCAAATAATTTCGTGATACTTTCATCTTATTATTGCCTTACACGTTTGAGAATTTAACTCTGCAAAACTAAAGCTGAAACGTATTATTGGAGTATTGGCAAGTTTTACCATTCAGAGATTTACAAACTAATATTGAAACTGTAAAAAACAGTTTCATGTATACGCACATTCACTAATGAGTAATGACAACTTATAAGCCATACATTTTCCGATAACGACAGAACGCTTGTGTAGCCTTTAGTCGCTCTTAGTGACTAATAATTTTTTTGAGGGGGGGGCAAAAAATAATTGGGGGGGTTGGCGCCGCCACTGCGGACTGCGTCAGTTTACACTTTCACTGGATATTTCTGACATGACTAAAATATTTTAAAAGGATTTTTTATAAATGAGGTAAATTAGACATTACATATTTTATTTCTGGGGTAAGTTGTATCAGTAAACTCTGGATAGCAAATATCTACCAAGCAGGTGGATAGTGCTTTCATCATGATCAAGCTTTCTAAAATTGGCAGTTGATTGGTATAATGAAGATGAAACTTTAGTATCTATAAATTAAAGTGTCTTTATTTATGGAGATTGGCGGGTTTATATTTGTAGTTTTGCAAATATTTTTTACAATGGTTAAAAAATCAGTGGTGGATATATATATATATATATATATATATAAACAGTTTTGTTTTTCGTTATAGATAAAAGAGTGCTCAATACTACAAATTATTTAGCAGAGCGAATTAATTTGTTATCTTAAAATGTTTCAATTTATATATATATATATATATATATATATATATATATATATATATATATATATATATATATATATATATATATATATATATATATATATATAAGTTGTAAATAGACAATAGATATACTCCTTAATTTTTTGTAAATTTTATGAGAGCCACAAGTTCATTAGTACTTCGTACTATTAAGTGTCACCCTCTTTAAATAAAGTCTCTATCTATCTATCTATCTAATTACTTCCGTTAACGAGATTAACCAATGGGAAGCTTTTCCGAAGATTCTTCGGAGAAGAACAAATTAATCATAGGCATTTGGGCAGGCGTTTATTTAACGACGCCCTTTCTTCTCCCGCCCGCACTAAACGCCTGCTACGCAGGCTAGCTACGTGCATGCATGATTCTAACAGCAATTTTATTGCTAATTGCATACTCAAACGTTTTAATTACGGATTTTATTTAATAAAACCAGCTTGTTTGGGTTCCTATGGTCTAAGTTTTAAGGAATTGTTCGAATTTATACACGAAAAATGACAGGTTTTCTTTATTTAGGGTTATGAAACCAGGGTAGGTGATAAAGGTACATTAATCTCGGGTGGACAGAAACAAAGAATCGCCATTGCTCGAGCTCTGGTTCGTAACCCAAAGATTCTTCTCCTGGACGAAGCAACATCGGCTTTAGATACGGAAAGTGAGAAGGTAATATCATACGAAAGAATACATATACCATGCACGAAAAGCAATACTGGTTGTTTACTAATTACATGAAAGCGAAAGACAAAATAGACGTTTGAATACTTGTTTGAATAGCACAATTCAATTTGAGGTTTTCTGAAAGCTATAGTCAAATGCACACTCAATGCAAGCGTGAAGAGATAAAATATTCTGTGTGTAGTGTAAATTGATGGATATATTTCTCAATTTTCAAATAGCAACTGTAACAATGATTATAATTAACTTCCCCAATTATTGTATCTATAGGTTGTCCAAGATGCATTGGATAAAGCTCGAGAAGGTCGAACAACTTTAGTGATTGCTCATCGTTTATCCACCATTCAAAATGCCAATTGTATTGTTGTTCTGAGAAAAGGCAAGGTAATAGAACAAGGCACTCACCAGGAACTCATCAACAAGAGAGGAGCTTATTACGTCCTTCAAAAAGCACAAGCACTTGGATCTAACTTGTGATTTGGTTATCTGCGTGGATTCTAGTTCACTACAAGCATATGAACATTTACTTATACATTTCACTTTGGTACAACTTTTGCTGATTATATTAAATAAATATTTGCGTGTTGGATATCGTTAGTTAGGATGGTTAATTGAGGATTTTTCTAATTATAGTTTATACTTTAGTAATTATTTTATAATTTAATTTTAAACAAGACGCCTACTCAGGCGTTCACTCCGGGTACAGGGCCTTAACTAAGCGCAAACTACTTTAACGGAGGGCCCTGAAGGGGTAAAATGGGAACTGGGATTGATCTATTTTTAGACTGGGAAAATGGGATTTGGGTTGCTGGGACTGGGATTTGGCCACTGGGAATAGGCATGGCCCGATTGTGCTCGTAAAATCCAAAAAAGTTGCTCGCTAAAACTAGAAAGTTGCTCGCTAAAAAGCATAAAAGTTGCTCAAAAGTTGCCCGAAATAGAAAAAAGTTACTACTAAAATTCAAAAAATTGCCCGTACTATTACGTTAATCAAGAGATTTATACAATTTTTGCACGCTCGGATGAACTTCTTGTAATTAACAATAAACTTTTTAAGATTCACAAATAGCAATACAAATGTCATACAAATATCAACACGAATACCTAGAATAACAAATCTTCCAATAAAACAACATCGCAAGTGTTGTCTTTTAGCTCTGCGTTTCTTACGCTAATTATTTCAAGTTTGGGGTTCGACGAGAGAACACAGGCAACCCTTGTCCCCTAGCAAGCAAATACCAAGGGAAAGCAAGGAAGCAGCATGCATTCAAGGGTGTATTATTTACAGCATATTACATAGAATATTTAATTGAGCCTGTGCACATCATGTATTACCATGTACTGATACATAATGTGCACAGAAATATATCGCAGAAAATGAAGTTGTAAACATTTCAATATTTCAAGCTGTAAAGTTTTAATTTTAGTAAAAAGCCTAAAAGTTGCTCAGAAATTGCTCAAAAATGAAAAAGTTGCTTCAAGTTGCTCGAACTGAAAAAAGTTGCTCCAAACGCAAAAAGTTGCTCCAAAGTTGC
>CACRXK020005906.1:0-26613 GCA_902702795.2 Paramuricea clavata
CTAGTTGTAAATTAATGTTAAAGTTTATACTAAAACAATTAGACAACTCGGCCTCTTTGTCTATGAGCAAATAGTCAACTCGTCTTCGCCTCGTTGACTATTCGCTCATAGACAACTCGGCCTCGTTGTCTAATTGTTAAATAGAGCATGCACTCCTTCACTTTAGGATGAGCCCACTGAATTGTTAAATAAACTGTATTCTCAGTGTTTATTGTATAAAAGTGGAGAACGACTATACGTTAATTTGTATCAGTATAATTACATAGGTGATTATTGAAAATTCTCCACACTGATTGGTTGACTCGAGTCGAATATGAGCTGATAGCCGATGAGACGCGTAGCGACGAATCGGCTGTCGCTCATAGTCGACGAGAGTGAGTGCAATAGTGGAATAACTGTTAAATAATCACCTCAAAGGCAACCAATCAGCGTGGAAAATTGTGCTGGGCACCGCAATGCAATACTATGTATGGTTATTACTTATGCTTTGTAATTTCAAACTGATCAGGTTAACTCTTGAAAGTTTTTCTGTTTTCTTCAGCTGTTTGAGATAGCGGGATTCTACTATGTATTAATTAAAAAACGTGTGGATGTTACTGTACTTACTTGGGTAAATTTACGTACTGTTCGTTCACCAAGTAATCAAACCCAACTTCTCCTGCATTCCAACCCATGACTGGTAATCCGGCTTGATTTTCATACTGAGCATAATCCGCCCTATAAGTGCAAAGGTATTTGTTTAAAACTCTTTTTCCAGAAATTTAAAAAAAAACCGATCACATGCAGTAACACTTCTGAAACGGGAAAAATTTAGTGAAAACATTAGGATATAAGAAAAATATATTAATATATTAAACATTTTTTACACTCCTCCCTGTTACATATGACGCACCATATTATACAGCACAAACCTTGGAGCTTTAACTGCCCAGTCCATATCCCCATAATTATACGTAAGGTACCAACTTGTTTCATCCGATGCCAATACTGCTTGAAATGTGTCTTTCTATAAGGCCGATATATAAAAAAATAGTTTCAGTTATACTAGTATATCCTGCGCATAAGGTGAACCCCAGTGTCTCTCAGTAAATACGGAGCATCACTCTCAAGACAACGAAACTGACTAAAACTGTTGCCAGATTAGGATACGATACCAAGAAGTACCTAATGATGACTGAAACCTAGTCGAAACGTCGATTAAAATGTTAACTATTTTCGGAGTGTCTATTGTTTTGTTCTATACCAAGGAGTGATGACTGGTATATCAAATTAATTGGGGGAGGTCATTGTAATATGAAAATAGAGTTATGGAGTCAGGATAATTTCATCCACTGGTTTCAACAGTCTATGTTACACGAGGCAATTTCGCTGTAATCAATGAATGTCTTAAGCCGATTTTCCACTATGCGAATTTGTTCGCGCGACTGAAGCGAAGCAAAAAACAAGTATTCGCAATGTAATTGATGAGCGAAAAAATTCGCCGCGAAAAAGTTGGATAAGTTCCTACTTTTTGCCTGTTCGCACTGTTATCCAAAAGTAACCGCAAGAAATTCTGGACATGGCCTACGATTTACTCTGCCAACAATATTGACACAAGTTCTTCCATTTTTAATCCCTTAGTAAGAGTATGTTATATAAAGAAAGTGTCGTCAAAGTAGACGTATAAAATTTTCCTAATATATATGATACGCAAATTATGCTAGCTTACCCCGCCAAATGTGCCTGTGTCAAACGGCTGAACGTTTTCCCAAGTTATAACAGAGACCCAGGTTGCCTCAAAACTGTTATCTCCCTTAAATGTCCTCACGTCCTGATTGACCTTGTTAAAAACATTGGCGTTGTTGTTGAAATCTTTGTGGTAGCCGTTGTAGCGCACTTTGGAATCTCCTGAGGTAAAACCTGGTAGATTAACCCTCGACCAATAGGGAGCAATAAAGGTGGAATCTCTCTGTGTGGACAACGTTCCAAGAGTAAATGGCCAATTTTGCATGTTGGGATCGGTAAAACTGATTAAACCGTTTGGGCAAATCTGTTAAGAATCAAATTACGACTTCGTCAGTGTCTGGTTTAATCATTAGCTTAAGATATGGATACACGGTCCGCACACTGACAATATTTTCCTGGTGACGGCAATGCAATGAGTGCTGGTAAATTTGTTTAATTCCGCCGCAAAAGACCAATTGCTCTTGTATAATGCTCTGCAACGACAGCGCAAATGCTCCCTCAATTTGCCGAAAATTGTTGGCGTGGTCAAGTTTGATGATTGTCACATTTATGGACTAGCCAATGAAAAGCGTTATAACTGAAAATTGTGCCCACGCCATACTGTTATTTTTAGTCTCTGATTAGCACAAGTTATCCAAGTGCAGCCAATGAAAAGCGTTATAACTGAAAATTGTGCCCACGCCATACTGTTATTTTTAGTCTCTGATTAGCACAAGTTATCCAAGTGCAGCCACCTTCGGGGGCTACAATGCAATACTCTTTTTAACCGTTGTGTTACCATCGCGGCAAAATCTAGAAAATTAGTTCAGATTTGACTTCCACAAAACTGTAACCCCTTGCTGGCTCAGTTCGCATCTGATTGGTTAATCAGGTAGATTAAATATATCTGATTAGTTAATGATAACAGTGGCGGTAGTGAAAGTCAAATCTAAACCTTGGTCTCAATAGTTGTTTTAATAATTTAATTCGCCACATATACTGTATTTCATTAAAAATAAAATTACAACTATTGCAGTTACTGAAGCATGTGTTGGCAGAAACAGAGGATGACAAACAGATGGACATGCAGGTGGGAGTATATATGCAAGGGTATGTGGAAGTAGGAAGAGTGCAATATAGGTAATGGATAATGATAAATTATATACTCACAAACATTTTAGTAAATGATTTCCCTCTCATGTTAAACGACAAACCAGGAACCTCCCGCTGGGTACATTCACCATATTCCTGTGCATCGACCGATAAAACGGGGTCATTAGAAAACTCAACAAATCTCTCTGTAATAAAAAGAAAATACAAGTATAAATACCCGCATAAAAGAACCAGTGGGTTAAGCTTGAAATTTAGGCAATTAAGCACCGAAAATGCAAGAACCATGCACTTCAGGCTGACAAACGAAACTAGTTCTGATAAAACATATAAAAAAAAATATATAGAAAAACATAATGCAGTAGTTGCATGCTCAGCTGGCTATATAGTATCATTGGATAATTGAATTTATTTCTCCTTTTTTACCTAGCATTGCCATTGACTGAACCAAAATTATCAGTTTTGAAAAGTGTTTTAGGCTTCTATATTGTCGCAGTTTTAAGCGTGCCTACGTGATTTTCAAAGCAAAGTAAAGCCGGTTATCCACTTCGCCCGTACCGTAACGTAGCGAAAACGTTTTTAAATTTCAAAATTTCGTGAATGTTGATTGGTTAGTACTTCCGCAGTACGCCAAAAAGTTGACTTGTGACGAACTTTTTATTTTGATACGCGAATACACCCGGAAGCACGTGGATTTATAAACCTCTTTTCAATCTGCGCATGCTCACCAGTACGTTTCGGTACGATACGGGCGGAGTGGAAAACCGGATTAACGCTCGACTTGACCGTTGCGTATTTGTGTAATTGTTATTTTACAATACGATAAAAAATCGACAAGAATCTTCACTAATGGCGTGCCTCCACACACCCCTTAGTTATATGAAGGTTCATTTCAACACGAACGGCTTAATCATAAAATTGCTGCACGGTCCTTGACAAGTTTGAGAAAACAAATCAAGTTAAACACTAAACCAGGCATAATTGCTTTTGGCAATAGAAATAAGAACCAGCTAAAGAACCAACTTAGTATGATTTTTCACTGTAAGTACGTACCTATACAATCACTTTATCTCGACTTAAAAAATAATAGTTGTTCCTTTATTTGGTAATGTTAAAATTACTAGCTAATAGTGGTAACATTAACAGGCATCACAATGTACCGCCCAGTGACAATACATAAATATTACGTATACCTAAAAAAGCATATCACAACCTATACGCGTATAATTAAATTTTTTAGTGCCGAAGTGTTGCGACAGTGGGTTGAAATATAGTAGTTTTTTATACTATAAGAGTGAATCCAATCGGTTTAAATTTCGTATTTTCACTAACAGCAATATCTTCAATTTCTAAACTACATATAAATTTGACTGAAAACCGTCTTAAAAGTTGAATTATGTTTTGTTATTTTATGTTTCAAACGGAAGGATCGATGCAAGGAAGGATATTTTTGTCATTCAATTATTTCGATTTCGTCCTTGTCAATTGCGTGCACTGCTACATACTGGCAACGATGTATAATGGAATCATGATTCTATCTTGACCATAAAAGTATTAATGTGCTCCTTCCATGCAAATGTGATATGTTGTGTCGGCATCTGGAATCGCGAACAAGTTATCACAGGGACAGAAGGCGGTCGCTCTCGCGGCTCTGCCATGCAGTAATATAGATACAGCATAATGTACTTTTGAGTTTTCGCGTTAAAGATTTCGCACACATAGATTTTTATCCCCGATTTCTAAATTGAAAAGGCCAAAACTACCTCCCAAAAGTGTCGTTCTGTGGGTCACAATTCGACTCTTTTTAGGTCGTTTTCAATCTTGCACGCTCACGACCCCACCCCGGACTTTACAGCATAAAAGAACTTCGCATTCTTCACTTCTGACTACCGCCTCCTACTAGCTTTCGTTTTGTGCTTAAAATAGCATGTTTACGTAGACACATTCCACACTTTAGTCTTTAATCTGAAACGACCTGAATATATTTAATTTAACGACCGCGCCTTTTGTATCTCAAAATGCAATGAATGTTGTTAAAAAGAAAACGGTTTTTTTATGTACGTAATTATCTTAAGCGAAAAAATCTTAATGACTGTCATCTATCAACAGTTAACTTAGTTCGTGGACATGCATTACGCTTTTAAGCCTAAAAGATTTCAGAATTGGCGATTTCACACAGTTTTGTAGTCCGATTGCATGCTTTCGATCAAATTCGAAAATACAATTCTCTTAGAAAAACAGAAAAAAATTAATTCCATGCACGTTTCCAGAGAGTAACAAAGCAAAAAGTAATGTTTCTAGTATTTAATTTACAATAACGACATTCGATAGCAAAGAAACCTCAAATTTAGCTTACCAGTTTTTCGAAGTTTCTCGAATATAGCATAAAACTATATAATTATATATAGCAGTCTAAATATAGGGTTTGGGACTTTTGCTTTACAAAACGTGTTTAATTATTAATGTCTTTAGTCGAACTTTTGATTGTCTTTATCATTATAGCTTATTAAAAAGAGATATAGCTACAATATTTGGAAAATCTATCTGAAATGTAGGTTACTTAAAACTGTTTTGGCATTACATATATAGCATGACGAACGGTTTTCTTTATATACATCCGTCAACCTCAGACAACCACAATGCCATGATCTTAGGGTGCCGCTGGCCGTTGCCATGTTGCCCAAAACAAGTGAAACCTCATGCGGAGCAAACAAAAATAAACAGAAACCGTTCCAAATAATTTTTTGTATGCTAAAATAGTTTCTTACCTCCCACGACATCCCCATTCCCTTCCGAGCTGCCTTCGAAAATCTGAGCAAAACCTAGAAAAATGAAAAAATTGATCATTACTACATTAGACATCAGTATATGTAAATACTTCTTAAATGCCAGCTCAAAATTGTCAGCAAGTTTATGTGCGCAGAATGAAACAGTAAGAGTTCACAAATGTTCTATCCGGAAATCGGTTTAGTTCTGCCAGTTCTTGACTGTAAAACGAACGATAAAAATCTAATTATGTTGTTTGATATACAGTGCCGATTTCATGACCAAATGATATAGCTTTCATGTCTATATTTAGTCGTATTTTTCAACCAACACGATCGCGCGCGACATGCCATAAATCATTCGAATGCAAAAAACAAGTCAATGCATTGCCTTTTTGTTTCATCACTGAGTTATATCCCTTCCGAGTTTTTGGTTGCATATATAAAACGAATTGTGCATGCACGCACGTTGGCACGACAATACATTTTTACTTTTGAGTTTTGTATTTATTAATTATAAAATTCAGTTCAATACAAGTGCACAGCTTCACTTGTCTGATATTTTTAACGGAAAACAGAAATTACTCGCTGGTAAAAAGACAGCCACATCATGATAGCTATATACTTTTGCCAACTGGAAATATTTCATGATAAATTGACAATTGTAATTTTGAAAATTAATATCTAGAGACTTAAAATTAGCTACGTAAAAGTTCATCTTAATTAACTAGTAACTATAATTGCTAAATTTTGACAGTACCAAATGGACAGATTTATTTGAGTCATCAGTCGCCAAACTGTTTTGGAACTGGCCGGATGAAAAAGAATTGAGTATATAATATAGCCTGCGTTTCAATTTCGTCAATTGTTTATAGAACTAACGAAAATCTAGGAAATCGTTTTCAAATCTATCGCTATTTCAGTACAAATCTATCGCACCAGCAATTCGCTACATCAACAATAAAAATTTCGCCAAAAACTCGCGATTGGCGTGATTTTTACTGGTTTTCATTGATATATAGACAACGCGTTCAGCTATATAGTCTTAATTTAATTCCGGTTTTAAAACGTTTTTGTTAAAAACTAGGATATTCGGTATATACCTATACGTTTTTTTTAAATTTCTGATCATAAACGCGGTTTGTGATTTAGCTTTCACGACTAAAACGCTTGCTCGCTTATTGGCGAATCCGACACGAGTGGCAAACGAAACATTTTTGTGCTACACCAGCTAGCATGGCACTGTCCATACAAAAATTCCAGCACTAAGCATAATGCCATAATCCTACAGTCCAAAACCGGTGCACTTGCTAATAATATGAGATTGCCGCCGACTATATATTTTACTGCGCATGACTCTTAGCCCTACTGCATGTTCACATCGCGATGGTCAACATTGGACAGAAAGCCTTACTCACGAGAAATTATCAAAAACCAAGTATACATTTAGATTATTCGCAGTCGCGTTTTAATACTCGGGATCTGATATTCTAATGAAATTCAAATTATATGAGTGAATGTCAGAGCTATAGCATTTGAATAAAATATGGCTGTTGATAAACGCTGTATAGTGTGGGAAAAGATTTGCGGTACTATAAAAGCAATTCAGATATAAACGTAGCTATATATATATATATATATATATGCATGGTTATTTCGGTTTATACCAGGGTTATATAGCAAGCATGGTTATAGCATATTTATATATTTCGTAGGTCTGGTTCGCATTTGTTTTTTTCTGTGTGAACCTTGGCTGCAAGCTATTTTATAGGCTAGTTTACATTATCAAAGTTTCTGTGATTACACAAGAAATTTTGCATTGGTAAATTCCACGATTTAATGGATTTGTAAGAAATCTTTGATGGAACTAATACATGCAAGTCTTAAACACAGAGTCAGCTCTCACGAATTTTCTTTCAAAACAAATCCTTCAAAACGTTGGATTTACATATGCAAACTATTCCTACTGTGATCACAGGAACTTTGATAGCCGGTGCAATTGCAAACCAGCCTTACGAACCTTTGATCTTTAATATATATACGTGAACTAAATCTTTGATCAAACTCAGAGCTTTGTTTGATAGACCGATCGTGCATATATTTTAAATTTGTTTGTATTTTCACATACTCTTTGATCAATGTTGATCGAATTTATGTTGGTGTAATAATTGTCTCTATATCTATAGCTATATATTGTAACTTTAAAGCTACGAAGCTATGGATAGCAACTGCTTCTATTCTAGGCAGAATGAAGCAATTCGGTAGAATAATATAAAATACTCGTCAAAACAAATCACACAATGACAACTTTGACAACTTTAATAGCACCCTCCTGGTACGTAGTCCAGTTTATCAAATTGAGTTGAGAGTTTACAAAACATATATTATAGGCCTTAGGCTGAACTAATAACTTAGCATGATTTGGACGGGAGCTGCTATCAGAAATAAGATCAGGTTTAAGTCGCTAGAGTCTTTCCTGTTGCGGTATATTCCGAACGATTTGCATTATAATCAGTTATCTACAAGAGCGAAGCAAATGACTATGCTACATACTGTTTTATTGCTGTGGTCTGTGACCAATGCCAAACATACTGGGTCACGAAGCCCAGCAAATGTATATAAAAAGTATTCTGGTACTGCAGTAATTGCTGCGATAACATTTGACTTTTTGATATGAGAATGTAAACTCACAGTTGCCTCAAAAAGCCGAATCTTATCCAATCATTACTGAGCCAATGCAATATGAAAGTAATAGAAACTAATCGAAAACCTTAAGGAACCATAACACTCATGAAAAAAACTAAAGACGTACCATTATTGATGAAGACGCCAGCGACAACCACCATTAAATGTAATGCCCACATGTCAAAAGTTCTTGAAATCGACGGCACGCTCTCCTGTCAACCAGATGCAGGACAGTTCTCAAGAGTCGCTTGATAATTATGTCAATTTGTTCAATTATTCATGTGAGAAAAAGCATTGTGGTGGAAAATTATTCAAATGTTGCTAGGTGACGAACGCGCACGTAGAACACAACAGCAGAAAATCCAGAACAATCTCGAGTACATGCATTCATAGCAAGATTAGCAAAGTTTCGTGTTCGTGTAAGTCAGAAATCTGTCTGTGATCTATAGCGGCCGAAAAGCAAACCGAATGTGACTCGATTTATATATGGGTAACCTAGCTATTAATCTTTTTGTGCAAGTTTACAAAGCACTGCTCGTGAAGTACAAAGCCAAATGAATGTTTTTATCAGTGCATAGCCATAGGCATAGCCATAGACCCATAGTTACTTTATTTTGCACCCCGCTAGCCAACTCAATTCAAAGATATTTCACAATTATTTTGAAACTATAAAAATTTGTTTATGTTGCACCAGGCAACGTTTATAGCATGTCGAGAAAACAACTTTGTGTGTTTACCGATTTTTTAAAATAGCGCTGTTTGCACATTTTTCACGTACTATTTAAAAAACGAGCAGGAGTGTTTTATTAGGTTTAAAGCACGAGCGCGCAGCGCGAGTGGCTTTAGACCTAATAAAACACAACCCGCGAGTTTTTTAAATGACTTCAAAAACGTATGCATAATAAGTCAAATCTTTATATAAAAATCTTTATATAAAAATCTTTATATAAAAACCTTTATATAGTTTGCATAACAATGGTCTTTTGTTAAAGTGTTCTTTAGCTGGTATAAAGACGTATGCACGTGACTAATTTCTTACTCAAGATTGGATAATTGCTTCATGAATTATTAATGAGTTTTTGAATATAAGCTAAAGCCCATGCAAATCAAAAAGTTGCTTTGGTCTAATGAAATTTGACTAATTTGCAAACATGACAAAGGTGTTCTTGAACTAGGTCATACGTAATGCTCCAAAGGCAAAGAATTTTGTCATGATTTCTTGACATGTATACAGCTAATGCCTGAAAACTTACAATCGGCAAGTTGAACTTAATGACAATTGACAATGCCGTATACAGCCAATTCAAAAAAGGTTGTCCTTTGCAAACCTTAAACTCTAAACCTTAACTTCTAAGCGCGCAAAGCTTAATGGGAGCACAAGTATTAAGCTTAGTAGTTGAATATTGCAGCTATTTGTGAATGAATTGTTCTTGTAAGGAGATATTTACCATGTCTCTAAGAAATGGGTATGATTTCTAAACTAATTAAATGATGCTCCTATTATGCTTTGCACGCTTAGAGTTCAAGGTTTAAGGTTTAAGGTTTAAGTGACGAGCGATCAAATGTGTCTGAATCAAGATCAGAAGACCAAGCCGCAACCACATGTGTCAGACATTTCAGCTTCGGCTGGAGCAACTGGTTTACTTGATAAAAGCAAGTGCTCTTTCAGTCGATTGGTTATAGAATTATTGATGTTAATATTTTGGGGAATATTGTTAAATCCATGCCATGGTATGTTAATTTGGAATTCCAGTGAGAACTTGTTGAAGATGATACCAAGCGGATGGGTTGTGCTTCGTGTGGACACTCTGAAGAGTTCTATACTTCAAAAAAACTTGGTCATTGTTTTGGAGTAAACAGGAGAATGATTTATGGAATGAGGTATATTGGCTGTGACTTATCTGGTATGCAAAGATTCTGCTCAACAATGGACATGCCGAACCCATTACCCCGAGGGCTTATAGTAACCGCACAAATGCCATCTTGCATGCTACCAAAAAAGTAGCTGAATCAACCATGAAACATGCTGTTGGCAAACTCCACAATTTGAAAAGTAATAATGTGGTGAGAATGGAGTGCTATATATGCTCGGAAGTAATCTTAAATGGAATACGCAGGTTGACGACAAAACAAAAAAGGCGTGTAAAAGGTTGTATGCATTAAGAGTACTAAAGAAGGCTGGATTGCAGGAAAGGGAACTTGTTCTAGTGTATAAGTCGATGATTCGACCTATTCTAGAATATGCTGTTGAAGCCTGGTCTGACTTCCCACAGTATGTAAGTGACAAGTTGGAAAGAGTACAGAAAAGAGCTCTCTGGATTATATATCCTGGTAGTGACTATGGCGAAGCATTAAATATCTCTAAATTGGAAAGTCTTAAAGACAGGAGAGTAGACTTATGTAAGAAGTATATAAATAAACTTAAAGATCCGTCCCATACTCTACATCATTTAACAAAAACATACTATACGAATACACACGGTTATAACTAAGGTGGTAGTCATTCCTAAATTTCCCAAAACACTCTTTTTGCTCTACTTTCAACAGGATTTATTCATTCACCACAAAAATTGGCAAAAAGCAAGATCTAATTAGTATACAAATTTTAACTTTACTTGAAGTGAATAACACTAAATAGTTGCCATGGTAACAGCAGAATACTGCGGCACAGCAAGAATTTGCGGAAAGAATATCTCTAGAACAAAAATAGCTATCAACTGCAAATTTGGTGAGATTGTTTCTTATGACCTAGGGTACAGGACAAGCAGACAGAATTTCATTTTGACAAATAGTTTTGTCCGAACGCTAAAAAAGCACTGTTTCCATGGTGACAAGGCCAAAACCGCAAATTTGGAAAAACTGTCTGCTGATCCTGTAAAGTGTCATGAGATACATATGCAGTCCAAAAATCAGGGCAATACACTAAATTCCCTTTCATTTAGGCTTTCCACAAATTTGATAATACAAAACTCGCTCGTTTTGAGATAATCAAGGTTAAAAAGGAACTAATGTTTTGCCCCAACTTTGTGCATCATACAGCACACATATTACAGACAAATGTTACCTGTATATTCAATGAGTTGCAATAAGATACATATGTTCAATACAATTGTCTTTTCTTCAGTAAAAATGTCTCAAATAAAGATTCTAGACACCAAAACCGAATGTCATGTCCGTCGTTTTTTACCAATTACTTCAATAGTCGGCATAACAAAGGTTATTTGTGGTTGTTCATTTACGTCATTGGTTTTTGTCTGTTTTGGTGTTCTTTTTCTTTTCTTTCCAGTGTCAACAGGCTTGGCACTTAGTCCAAAGCCACCAGGTTGGTATGCCATCTTGTCACCTTTTGACTTTCGCTGCGCCCTGAGTTTCTGTCTTTTCTCTCGGTACTTCATACTTACCTTTTTAGCTGCAGTCTTCAGTCTGGTGTCATCCTGCTTTCTAAGAGCTCTCATTGCATGGACTCCAGGGGTGACACCACACAAGTTCATTATCACAGCTTTGCTTGCAGCACCAGTGTTGAACACAGCAACAGTCTCACATACTGCAATACGTACGCGCCTTGCACCACAGAACTTGGTTTTCGGACACTTGGACCATAACACACCATTAGCTGCCTCGTTCTGGTTCTGGGTCATCCCTTTCAAACACCTCCTCAAGAGGTCATCATTAGATAGCCTTGTGAAAAGTGGGTCCAATTGTTTCATAAAAACCTCAGGTAACCGGTTATCTTCATTGTACAACTTAGTTCCGTCGGCTTTGTCCTTCCAGTATTTGCACCATGTATCAGATGATTTGGGACAGTATTGGTGTTGTTGTTCTAGTGTTAGTTCATCATTCTTTATCATGTGGTGCTGAATGGCTTTAATGCTGCTCCTCATCCCTTCCAGATTTCCTTTGTTTCCCCGAATTGCCTTGCCGTAATAATTTTGCATTTTATCAATCACCTTGTCTGTCAACCGTCCTTTTCCTCCAACCGATTTACCGTCCAAAAGTTTCTTTCCCTTCATGTCATTCTTATACCTTCTCAAACCACTTCCAAGCCTCTTCTGAACATGCCCCACACATTCCTCTTTCTTAATTTCATAAGCAGCACCAAACTTTTTATCCAGTGCCTCCTTTACCCGGCCAAAACTACTGCTGTCTCCGTCACCAACAAAGGTTGTATACTTTAATTTTCTTGTTGCAATACTTCGGCTAAATATGTCAACAGCAGACACAGCTTTCATCTCTTCAGACGATCCTACATGGTTCACTTCACATTTTGGTTCATGAGCCTTCTTCCACTCTTGGAACTCGTCGCCTTCATGATCTTGGTTGTTATGAGCTTTACATTCATGGCAGAAGAGTGATTTTACTTCATAATCTAGGATTTCCCCAGTTGCAACTGAGATAACAAAGATCACTCCGATTTTTGATGAGTGACCTCTTTTCTGCCAGGTACCGTCAACTGTTACAGAAACATGAGCAATCAAATCTTCGCCGTCCTCCTCAATATCATCCGGACATTCTGACATAACCTTTTCGAATAATCTTTTGGCAGCATCTTTCATTACTTCTTCGGCACTGGTTTTGGCAGCCTTCTCAATTTTAATTAGATGCTTATTGTATGAATCTTTACCAACTGGGGGAGGTAAGTTCATACCAGCACAGAACTGTGTCAATCCAGCATGGCCAAATTGATGGGAAGCCAAAGCTGCTCGACGGTTGACTTCATGAGACACACCACCTTTGCCACCTAGTCGATTGCTTGTTGGTAATGGAGTCACCACCTCACAAGACGAACATTGCAGGAATAATGATTCTGACAAACCTTCTCTATCGCTGTTTCGTTGATAAAGTTTAAGTTTTGATGTTGCTTTACGACAGGAACTACATACTGCTGCGGCCGAAATGCAATCGCTCAAGAGAGTGGCATCTTGTATTTTAAATCCGGTTGCAATTTCAACATCACGTGCCGATCCTAAACCAACTTTTCTTGCTTGTTCACGAGTCAAAATTCCTCGGCTGCTTTCGAATTTCTCAAAAGAACTGTTTAGAAGCTTCTTAGTCGAGACACTTTCGCGATCGGCAGTTGTATTCGTTGGTAAAACCTCGCTAACACCGGGTAAACTCTGAGGATTGGCGTCCCGAGGATTGGCGTCATTTGTAAATTCGTCGGCTATCTCCTGCCATCTTTTGCCAGAAAAACCCCTTCTTTTTCCATGCTTTACTGATCCTTTCTTCCTTTTATCCTCTCTCACCATTTCCTCGTTAAAAAATAACTTAAAAACGCTTTGTAAACAGCTGGATTGCGAGATATTGTATACCAAGTATAGCTACTCAAAAATGTAAATTCATGTGTGATGTAAACACAAGGGCCTGATCGATGTTTCAACCTGCAATCAGGCGATATTTTAGTGCAGGCATAAAGGGGGAAATGGCAAAGGGGTTGTCGCGAAAATATCATACATTTCAGGGGTAGAAAGTCCATGGCAACCAAAGTAAACAAGTCATCCTAAATGGTTGCTATGCACAATTTTATGACATCCTTCCATAAAAATGGATATTTTGAAGAAACTCTTTCAAATACCAGAAAAAAAAGTTCAGGGGGCGAAAATACAATAAATAATGAAGTCAGTAAAGCAAAAAAAAATGTTGAAAAAAATTTAAACTGTCGATCTAAATTTAGGGCTGACTACCACCTTATTAATTAATTAAATTAATTAAATTAAGATCAGGAAATCAGAACCAAATAGGTGTAAGAAAAATCCGGACTGATAGATGTAAAAAATTTTTAACATATAGATATAAATAGTAACAAAATTTCTATTTTATAATATTTGTTCCTTATATAGTATATTTATATAATTTTATTACTTTGTAAATATTTTATTGTTAATATAAACTTGTAAATCGCTTACAATTTAATCCTGTAATTACAAGAAGCGAAATAAACGAGAGATAATAATAATAATATCATGTGACGGTACCTGACAAAGAAGGGGATTCTCTTCGTTACGTGGTTGTGTTTCCGGTAATCTCCATGGAAACTGCTAAAATTTTAGATGTGGAGCCTCTCAGTAAAGTGCATCACAGCTGTAACACGTTTAAGGCAAAGATGACTTAGAGACTGAAGAAATGAAAGCAGAACATGCCTTGAAGTGTAAAACAAACCATATTGGATCAGCACCAGCTATTGAGCCGGAAGGCGCAAAGTGTATATTTGAGCACTCAGTAAGTTCACGTAAACGTCAATGTGATGAACTGTTTGGTGATAGAGACAGCAAGAGCTTTAGTGTAGTTGAAAACATGCAGTTTGCTTATTTTAAACTTTCTAGATGCCTATTCTAGCCTTTAAATTAGGTTTGTTTGTCGAGAAAATATCTACAAATATTTTAAACTTAATTTTCTCAAATTGTCAACTCACGAGCTGGCAAAAACTCTCCTGAGTTTGCTATTTATCCAATCAAGGTGAAATTTTCTAAATCTGTGATGTGAACCTAAAAAATACCATGCGTGAGTTCTCACCACAAGGTAACCCTACTATTGAACTCCGCACCCCCATATTTTCATTCATCTAGAAAGAAGCGTAAATTTATACACTTTATGCCTCCAGCTAAGTATTTTTTTAGGTTCACATCATAGATAGGTCTATTTTGTATCAATTAAAGCTGTTTGGGAGATCATGGGTAGTTTACTTTGACTCCTATCATTTTTGGCGCAAACGCCATATTTTGCCCTATAGGGGGTCCTATCTTGGTTATCATGGCAACAACAAATGTATAAGTGAGTGAATTTGAGTCAGCCACCCATATTCTATAATATTTGAATAAAAAATGAGGAAAAGGTATTAAATTAGGAAAAAAAGTTTTCAATGTATAAGACCACCTTAAGAACAGGTAAAACCAAACTATTGAAAAACGAATGAAATAGATTTTGTTGTTGTAAACGCAGCGTGCGGACAAACGCCCAGGAGTTGTTGGTTATTCAATCTGCATATACTGTAGTTTGTGAATCGAATTCATTGGAAAATTCTTAGTTGACTTATTTTGAGTTAATTCTTGATTGAGTCGGTTTTCTTTCATATTAATTAGCTGAAAAGATGAAGGGAAACTCAGAAAATCGTCGTTCAAAGCAGACGAAACAGAGAAAACTTTGTTGGAAAACTTCCTCAATCAAGAATTAAATATGATAAACACCTCGAAAGTCGGGAATTATGTCAGATATGTCATTATCTGACACTAAATCCCTCCTCGGTGTTTATCTTATACAAAAATATAACGATGAAACCTATGATTATCAATCGCTAAAAGTTGCTTCATTCTATTTTGTTTGATAATCAAACTGAAATGTTGGTTATGGTCACAATACAAGTTTATGGCACTAATGGACATTGCCCAAGGAAAAATTAATTAAATTTTGGTTAAATTTATGCATGATATACATCATAATTTATGCATGATTTCAATGCATCTTTGAGTGCCGGCTATATGTTCTTTTTTACGCACTTAATGATTCCTGCCATTTCGTCGGAATTTACAAGATCACATTCACATGGAATTCACCAGTGCAGGTTTCGTAAAATCATTCACGCTATCCTCGTTTAAAAATATGCGAGACATTTTTGACTGGACTGTCATACCTGTATAACAGCATGTGATCTCGGTTTAGGTTAAGGCAGATGCGACGTATAATTTCTCGATGAACAGAACTGAATTACATCTTTTACTGACTAAATTTCAGTCTCTGGCTATATGCGTTGTTGCGTTTTCATATATACTGTATTATCAATGAATCCATCCCGCCATTTTAGCCGGTTAGATCATTCCGTTTTCTGGTCAAAAATTGTTTTCGCTCGGATGCATTAATTCGCTTAGAATTTAGAAAATCAAGTAAAAAAATCAAGCCAAATGGCGGGAATTGACGTGAAAATCTGTGAAGGTCGATCATAAACAGTTTTCATACCACTTTGCCAAGCTATAAATCCAAGCTATCAAACAATAATTTTATAATTCTTTAATTTCGGAGTCAAAACACGAAATTTCGGCACGCTCGATCCTTGTGTCTTCGTGTCAACCGCGCAGACGAGAACAACAGAAAGGGACTGGCACCGGACGTCAATTTTTGAGCCATATGTTGCTTCATGTTTTAGACGCGAGTTCTTACTCCACACAGTATATAGAGAGTTGGAGTAGACATGGAGATCAGGTTTGGCAAATAAGCAGACAATATAAGTGGATCGCAAGTATGGAGTAAATTGGTGATGTTTGTATGTATATGATTATATAGAAACTATAAAGCCCTGACTATATGTAATTATGTATTTAGTATAAACCTACTAGTAGGCTATCATATTTCGTGCGTTCTGATTGGCTACGCTACTAGTAGACTATTAGTGATAGCCTACTGGTATAGTGCAACAAGCGCGGAATGGCGCGAGAGTCAATGGAAAAAAGCTTATCAAAATGGCCTAATTTTGGTTCTGGATTACACACAAAGAAAGATTCTTGGAAACTGCTGACACATACGGTAAAAAAACGAGTTCATGTATTTAGCTATCATTTTAAAGTTTTTTCGTTTAAATGTCAAGATTTTGGCCAAGTTTGTTTTTCTCCTTTTCCGAGCCTTTTTAATCGAGTTTTTCGATTAAATTTTAATCTGAACTTTTGTCTATGTATACTAGATGATGGATATTTTAAAGATTTTAACGACATTCTGATTCTTTTATGTGCATTTTTACTCGGCTTTTTAACGTAAACTTTATTTAGTAACAATTCAGGAAGCCATTTTTGAAATGTTGGATTTTGTAAGCCTTGTTTCCTTCTTTTAATTAGCCAAACTTTGCTTGTGTAACGACCCCTTGCTATTATCTTGTTTTAAAGCATGTTTTTTAACCTTTTTAAAACTCAGAAGTACTATTTTTCAAGTTATTCTTGGGAGTTTGCAACTGCACTGAGTAGTCGGTCAACAAGGCGGAGGCGAAATGTCGCCAAAGCCAAAGGAAGCCATTAAAACTGTCATTTCCTTAATCAAGTTAAAAATTCAGTTTTCTTTATGTGGTTTATACAATTATACTAAAACTGTTAAGGACATGTTACACGGTGAAATTTTTCTTGCAACTTGCAATGCAATTCTACTCTTGAGAGATGTTAATTGGTGAAATCTGTGAAGAATTTTCGATATGTTGAGAAAACATCAGCGGAGTGTAATGAAGACTCGTATTTGGTAATTTTACATCTCTCAAGAGTAGAATTGCACTGCAAGTTGCAAGAAAAATTGCACCGTGTAACATGGCCTTTAAAGAACTCAGCCTCAACTCGGCTTCGCCTCGTTGACTAGTCCGCTCATAGACAACTCGGCTTCGCCTCGACTATTCCGCGCTCATAGAAAACTCGGCTTCGTTGTCTAATTAGTGCTAAATGGTAGTAAAAGATTTCTGACATAAAAAAAATGTTGAGCACGGCTATTCTGTTCGTGCGAGTAGCGATTTTGTACTTGATATATGTCCTAAGACCTAACGTTTGGATCTAGTATAACTGTAACAGCAGGGAACCACGGCATACTGTGATTTACATTTGTTACTATAGGATACACACCGATAACGTTTGGAATTGACTAGATCATAAGGATTTGACTAGACGCTGAAATATAGATAAGTTACTAAGGTTATAGTAATTTGTTTACGACCATGCATAATACAAAATGCAATTACCATGCAGACAAGAGATTATGCGACTAAATATGTATTTGATATGCATGGAAATGAGTATAGATTTTTTCATTGCCTTACAAATATGCGAGTGTATGTTGAAACCGACTATGCAATTGCTAGATATTTCTCTCATAATGACGAATTTTTTTTACCCGTAAATTTTACACTTACCTTTATCTTGGTAAACCGTAGTTAGTTAGAAATCCTAATTTTGTCGAATAAAACTTTTCAGCGAATAAACAACTGACACGCTTAATTTGTTATATATCCATGCCTATGTAAAAAGTTAAGCAAGCAAAATGTCAACAGCTCGATTTTCATGCCTCAGATGCCTCTACTTTCAATTTGTTTGTATAAACCTCATCATACATATGGGATTCTGGATTGTTGTTACGAAACAGTTTCTTCATCTGTCACGCTTAATTTAAAGTGGTATAATGTATTAATGAGGACAGACAAGATTAACGAGAATTAATTTAATCTTCGTCAGAAGATTCAATCATAGTTTGTACACAGTCAATTTCCGAACTGTCTTCCTGTTCAAATGGAGCTGTAAGTTAGGAAAATACCCTGTTTAAATTAATAAAATGCAAAAGAGAGCAAATTAATTTGAAGACCCCGTTTCATAGTTGAGCCCGCATAGCAACACGATCATTTTAAAAATTTTACATTTTCAAACTTTTTTAACCGAATGCCAAAAATAGTTGAAATATTGGTACTTTTAACTATACAACAATGAATTTCCGAAATAATATACTGTACTCTGTAAGTATATTAGCTATATATATTTGTGAACTTTGGTTCAATGTAAAATTGAATCTGAAACGCCTCGTAAAAAATTTTTTTTTGAAATGTTCCTTCATTTGTGGAAACAATTGACGACATGGCTTAATGCTTCTTCGACATGACTTGAGTGTAATACCAATCTTCTCCATATATACTTATAAGTTCATGAGAGAATTAAGATATAAGGCATTCCAGTATTTCCAGAAGGTGAGAAATTAAAGGACAGTAATTAATCGAATGTAATGCACTATTTGGTGTCTGAACTATATACAGTACCAGAAAAGCATTAAAATACAGGCATCAACTATTTCGCTGACCTCAGAATGACATTTCGTCAAAACTTTTTTCTTTAAGATTGGTTTAGAAACAAATTTGGAATAGGGTTAGGTTAGTATTAGGGTAAGTATTAGGGTTAGAATTGATGTTTGGAGTACGGTTAGTGTTAGTAAAACCGTTGCTTTGTTGCGTTTTGTCACTCTGAGGCCAGCGAAATAATCTCTTCCTAAAACACATCATCGTTTTCTAAACTTCTGATCCAGGACCTTTTAAATTCTTTCCAGGTATAGTTCTGAAGAAACTACAGTATTAAACTACGACAGTGCATGCACTTAATCGAGTTTGCTATTAGTTATGATTATAATTAATACTAATAATAGGTTTTTATTCCCACGCGACTGTTCCGGGCTACCGCTAACCGGTATAATAGCAATGTTTCCATTAAGTAAAACACCTGCTGTTAAGGTTTCAAGGTTAAAACTTCTAGTGATCAAATGAATTGTTGCTATGACGAAGTTTGTTTAGTATAAAAATAAATATTTAACTAGAACTTTTTAATTAATAAGCACACTGCCACTAGTTGAATCACGTTCGCAAAATTTAAAAAAATGTTTATTCAAATTCCTCAAAACGACGAAACATTAGTGACATTTTTTGCTGGTCTTTATGTCTGTAAGGTAGATGGATTTATTAAGTTAAAATTCTAATTCTATAAACATGCTACGAATTAAGATTAATCCAATTCTTGAACTATATTGTCCTAATCATTAACCTATACTCCATATAGTATACTGCATGATCCCAACTTATCAAATTAATTAAGCATAATTTAATCTATTTTAACATCGAATTGCCCAAAGTCTTGTTTTCTAATACCGTAATTCCTTCCTCAAACATAGTTCCCACGGGTTTTTTACACGTTTACGTCTTCAGGCTCCTTGCTGTTTTGTCGCTCGCTTTCAAATTAAAAAACATGCGAATAATCAGTAACAAATAGCGTATACTCGGCCGGAGTTGGATAGTTGAAGGTTATTCTAGATGGAAATTATCGAGTGGAAATTTACATACATTTACTAGACCTAACCAGGAACAGCGGCGAAAAATGCAACTTTAAGGTCCCTGGCAGGAATTATTATTATTATTATTAATGTTAAACACTCCCAGAAGGGTTTTTCAGTGTTCAATACAGAAGTTATAAAAAGTAATTACTTAATTAAATTATATTCTAAAAGACCATGCGATTCCGGTACAGCTCTCTAACCAACTGAACTACAGAGCCAGAGGCCAGTTGTCGAGCTCTAACCACAAGTTAATTGGTTGCACTGTTCACCTCCGGATAAAAGAACTGGCTTCTCGTTTCGTTCCAGTTACGGAAGTGACGAGCAAATATTTGTACTAAACGAACTAGTTACGCTTTGGCCAAACCGACAAAGAAAGCCAAAGTTTTGTTTAACAGTGTGTATATTTGGTCATTTTTGCTTTGTTGTGCTGAAAACCCGTTGAACCCAAACGTCATTTCCCACGCTCATATGAGCGCAGGAAATGACGTTTGGTTTTGCAGACTAGCTGAAAACAGACTCGTAGACTGTATTGAATGCAGTTAATTTTGACCACAGACACAGTCCTGCTCAAATATACTTGAAAAAAAATTAAGTTTTGTCCAATGGAAATCCTCTAACAGAATTGAATGGGACGTATGGCGTTTCAAGTGGCGAAATACTGCGACGGAAATATCGGAAGCTCCAACGTGAGTATCTTATTATTATATATAGACAGCTACCGGACATAAGCTATTCTGCAATCTGATTGGCTCTCTACGTATACTAGCAGGATATTAGCTCATATCCACCGAGCTATAATATTACTGGAGGAGGTGCTCCTATCTATCCGTCAGTCAAACGAGTGTCCGGAAAAACATGGCGGATTTTCATGTTTGCTGACGCCAATTGGTTCCTCCTGCTCATGGCAATTACCACTGACCAACCGCGATCCTACGCTTGAAATAAAATCCTTCGCCCCCCTGGTCTTTGCAAAAATTTTGATCAGTTGTTTGTGTTTCGACTGAAAATCTTGATATTTTTGCAGTCGAGGAAAAAATGCGTTAGTTTTCAGTTTTTGCTCTGCTAGTAGATGAAACAATTCACTCGAAAGGAATTTTGTTTCAGGTAAGATTCATGAAAGTTTTATTTTTTACTTTGTTTTAAATTCTAGCTTGCCAAAGTTTGTGTTGCTAGCTGACAACTTAAGATGGAAAATGCATGAATGCATTATGTCAAAAACTACCGCTATAAATAGTAAATATATACTATTGCTATAGTTTATATAAGATTACAGCAGTTTTGTAATTTATACTTTTGTAATTTTGAGCAAGTTGTTCTTTATAAACTCATTCTCATATTATTATTTAATAATCTCATATCTTGGGTTCAAAATCCTTTTTCGAACTTTAATTTGTTTTGTTTTATATTATATTCAGTTTAAAATCGTTGGTTGGTTTTAACTGCAAGTTTCCCAGGTTTTTGCAGCAGTATTTATTTATGACGTATATATATATATATATATATATATATATATATATATATATATATATATATATATATATATATATATATATATATATATATATATATATGACAAATGCTTAGGTCATAAAATTTTGTTAACGACCATGTTTACTCGAAACCGGTTTTTGTGACGATACTTGCCGAAAATTTCGCTTTTTTTGTTGAGTAAATTATCTTTAGGGCCATTTATACGAGACAAAATAAGACGCGACTTACATAAGACGCGACTTATATAAGCGGAGTTATCGCATAAATGGTTCTCTACGGCTTTATTCTTATTTACTTGCTATAGCTATAATGTTGTTTCGGTTGTTTTTGTTTTAATATGCAAGGCTAATAATTTTACGTTGTTTCAAGTTTCGGGCATGTGCAGTTAGAATTTTTGTCCAAAATTTCTTATTTAAGGCGCGACTTAAATAAGAACAGCTAAAAGTCCTGTCCGCGTACATAAGAATTTTGTGCCTTTTATACGACAAACTCGCGTCTTATTTAAGTCGCGTCTTAGGTAAGTCGCGTCTTATTTTGTTTCGTATAAATGGCCCTATTGTCATTGTACAAATTTCGGAAAGTTAATGAAAAATGGTATACGTCCAAAAACTTTTTATTCCTCCACCCCGCTCGCCAACAATTTTGGGAAAAGAAATATTATAATTAGCGACTAATGCTCAAGTTGCTTAATACAGGGTTCGTACATGTGAGGAAGAGTCAAATTCAAGGACTTTTCAAGGCCATGTCTCAGCAAATTGAAGGACTAAATAATGAAGAAAAGGGGTTAGAAATCAGTAAAATTTGACGTCGAATTTTTCAAAACGCAACTTTAGTCTTTAATGAGTTTCAAACAGCTTTGTCAGATATGAACATGCAAAATGTCCGTTTTGAATGTCAAACAATTTCAGAAAATATCCAAAAACTAAAGCAAGAACTTCTTTACAATTTTATGGCCCAGGCTGCAGAGTATGGCAGTGGCGCACCCAAGATAAATTTATGCTATAACAATTGCGCACTTGCCACGCCCTTCCGTCCGATATTCCGCACCCCAGCCACACGACCACACCCGAGGTTTTTTTCCGTTTATTCGTAACGATTACATATTATGCTAATATTCATACATGGTATGCTATAAATATTCCTTTCTTAAATTGAATAAAAGAAAGATTATTAAGTCGTAAATGCTACGGGAGAGAGTTCCAAGTTCTAGTTGTTCGAAGAAAGAATGATCGATTATAAGTTGTTGTTTTATGTTTTCGTTGACGGAATGCTAGATTGCGTTGACATTTGCAGATGATCTTGTGACTCTTACGGGAGCAATACGTTCAGGTAAGGAATTTCGAGATATGGATGCAATGCCAGTAATAGCTTTGAAGAAAAACATTAAGTCTAAATATTTCTGCCAATATGAAAGGGGAAGAAGTTCTGTCGAGATGAGTTTGTCTTTATAGGATACGTCATGCATGAATGGGAGGCCTAGAATAAACTTTGAGACTCGGCGTTGAACACATTCTACTCGGTTGATGAGCTCGACCGACTGCGGCGACCACACTTGAGTGGCGTAGTCCAAGGCTGGTCGTACAACTGCCAAATTACAATGCACGGCGAATCCTTTTATCCGTGATTCCGTTGCAGATCTACGTACGAATCCGAGCATCCTATTGGCTGCGGCACATCGATCTAGGGTGTGTTTGGACCATGTCAGATTACTAGTAACCCAAATGCCAAGATCCTTCTCCTCTGTTGTTACTGCGGCGGTTTTGTTTTTGATGGTGTAGGGGAATTCGGTGGTAATCTTTTTCATGGTAATTCTCTGACACTTGCATTTAGTTTGATTAAATACAAGTCCAGAAGAAGTCGCCACTCCTCAAGATTATCAAGATCACTTTGAATCGAGGCATCGTATATGTGAGAATCGACACACTTGAATAATTTTGTGTCGACAGCAGAAGAAACTACTTTTGCATTATTCACTACATCAGGTAGGTTGTTATTTGTTAACATAAAGGAGGAAGAGTATTGGACACAGGATAGAACTTTGAGGGTCGACTCCAGACAATGCAGGTTTTTCAGATTATCTAGCCCCTAGAACAGTCGCACGTTGCTTTCTGTTCAACAAGTAGGAGGAGAACCAACCGAGTAAACTACCACAGATGCCAAAGCAGTTGTCAAGTTTATGAATAAGAATTTGGTGGTTAACTTCATCAGAGCCTCTGATTCAGAGGCTTTGGACACACCCAAGTAGATCACGTCAGTTTGTTTACCAGCGTCTAGTAAAGATCCTATATAGTCGTGCACTTCTACCAGTTGGGAAGTACACGATTTTCCTGGAATAAAACCATGTTGGGAGTTGTCGTTCAAGAATACCAAGTGATCTCGCATGTTACGAAGAACACATCGCTCGAGAACTTTCAAAATTATAGAGAGGACTAGCTAGTATCTCAAAGGTCGCGGGTTCGATTCCCACCGTGGTCAGGCAAACTTTTTAGCTTGCCCGGTGTGGATGTACACTCAGAGTAAAATCACAAACATCATATTCACCTGACTACATAACACCAACACACAGAGAAATCATTAGAATAGGTTGTTACATATAAGATTTGCTCAACACAGTCCTAATATGCAGTGCCACTGAGCTAAATATATTCAAATATAACTCCAGTGTATAGGCAGTATACCTCAGTCAGTTCACTCAGTTGATTAACACATTGTGTTTAATGCATTTTTAATTATGTGGACTACATACTAAGACGTACAGGTATTGATAAATACACATGTGAACTAGGTGCCCCTCAACCCTTTCAACCATTTCAACTTTTTCGTGGAGCACTTGAGCAGGGGCACCTGAGAATTTTTGGGCAGTTTTGCGCACCCGCACTTCAGGTGCGGCCCGATTGCGCACCCAAGATCTTGTTGAAAACTGCCCTACTCTGCAGTCTGGCTTGAACCGGGCAAGCAGTAATTATAGGCGTACCAATTTCTATCTGGCTCGATCCAAACAATGCAAAAATACACGGTAATACATTTCCGCATCTTTTGTCATGCATTTGCCAAGCCAGCTACACCAGACACTGATGATTCTAATTTGGCGCGTTTATGGCAAAACAGTATAATTTGTAGTTTCCTTGTAAAGTGATGACAGCGTAAACAAACCATATTGTACGTTAATAACTTAAATACATGCCTTAATATTTAACAGTTACAGCAAGCGATGTATTGCATTACAAAGTGTCTTCTTCTCTTATTAATAGTAGGTGGTTGGTGTCTGTCAAACCTAATTACAACTTCTATGGCAACAGACACCTCACCCTTAATTTTTTCGCACCTAGTGCGGTTCCTCATGTGTATGGTCGATGCATCTTGAATTTGAATCTATGAATGTTGTCCCGCTCCTGTATTGATGATCAAAACCACGCATTCTTAGGACACTTAACATTGTATTCATTCACGTTGCCGAAGGTTACAGTGCCGTAGCAAGCTCGATAATTGGGGGGGGGGGGGCTCATATTCATATATTCGTGTTCACGGACCAAATGATCGATTTCAAAAGAAATTAATAACGCAGAATACGAATATATGAATATGAGCCCCTCAATTATCGAGCTTGCTACGGCGCTGGGTTAGTGTACCCATATATAGAGTTAAGACGATGAGGTAAGACGATTATTTCTGCCTTTCTGCTCTACCTATATGATATCGAGCACTCTTTGGCATTTTGTGTACCAAACCATTCGTGTATAAACGCTTAAGACTTATTATAAGCAAATGTCACAAGATAAATGTCTGGAAGTAATAGGCCACTTGCCTTATAGCATGACGGTGGGAGTCGTCACTTTGCAATCGAACGACATGGCGACTGCAGGAGCGAGTGCATGATTTTGTTTTGAAGATGAAATGGTGGATTTTAACCACTTTTGGCATCCAACGATAAATTTTATCCCCAGCAAAACAACAAGAAAGCTGTGAACAACATGTATGTAGATGTAATTTAATGGCGTTACGTGTATTAATAGTATTAATGGCAAAGAAAATGCATTGGCAAAGAGGTGGTGACATGTGATCACGTTTCGAAAAAAATTTCTTTCATAAAACTAATCTCACGAACAAAAACAGGTAAATTCGCGTTTTAAATTACCATAATGCTGCATGTAAGGTAAATTTCTATTTGGACATTTGAACAATGCTAACAAATGTTGATTTATGTGTAGTCTCATGATGCAGTGGAACAGCATGCAGGGGTGCAAATTTGGGTTGTCTACATATATTTTCTTTTTGTTGCTGAAAATTCAAGGGGGGGGGCAGGGGGGGGCAGAAGTGCCCTTTTAGTTGTAAAATAATACGTGATAAATCACATTTCCAACGATGCTTTTTGTAGGAAAATCATGAGATTCAGGTAATTTATAGTTTATATTTATAAAAATTTTGGAAAATTTTTGGAATTTAGAAAAATATTTTGAAGAAATGGCGAAAATTTACGTTATGCGGAAAATTTTTTGACTAAATGGAAAATTTTGGTATGTCCGGAAAAGTTTTTGACCCCTAAATGGTACACTCACTGACCGAAAATTTTTTGGCGGGGGGGGGGAGGTCGCCCAAAATTTTCCGGTAGATTTTGAAGTTTTGCTCTATAGAGGTGCCCTTGGTGTGCGTCCGCCCCCCTTTGCCTTATTATCGTTCCGGCGTCCCTGGCTATATGCAGCGGGAAACGAAGTGGAAAAAATTTTTGCAATGTTGTCTGAGGTAGGGGAAGAAAAGGA
Organism: Paramuricea clavata; assembly: GCA_902702795.2. Taxonomy (NCBI): domain Eukaryota; kingdom Metazoa; phylum Cnidaria; class Anthozoa; order Malacalcyonacea; family Plexauridae; genus Paramuricea; species Paramuricea clavata. The sequence goes on from CACRXK020005906.1 coordinate 26,330, forward strand.
TTACAAGAAAGCGGTTGAAAAGCTGAACGAGTATTTTTTACCTAAGAAAAATGTGTTACTTGAAACCCATAAATTTCGCCAGTTAAAACAAATAACTGAGGAAACAATTGATCAATATTGTACCAGGCTTAGACAACAAGCCATCATCTGTGAATTCTCTAACACTGAAAATGAGATTAAAATCCAGCTTGTTGAAGGATGTTTATCATCGCGAGTGAGAAGAAAAGCCATTCAGGATGATTTATCATTAGCAAACATATTAGCATATGCAAGATCTCTTGAAA
>CACRXK020005907.1:3580-26610 GCA_902702795.2 Paramuricea clavata
CCCCCCCCCCCCCCCCCCCCTTGAGAGAACAAGAGAGTTGCTGTAGTCCTCCCTTATCCCTTTTGATCAGTGGCAATGCACCATATAATTTTCCTGTCAAATGCCAGACGAATATACTTGTCAATGCAAGGGCAGAGCTCTGGCACTCTATGGGCTGACCAGTATATGCCTTGTGGCTATGCATCCTGTTAAGCCTTTGGTAAGATGCAATGCAACCCAATGCACCCTACTTTATTATTATTCTGTCTAATGGCAGACCATTTTATTTGTGAAGGGGAGAATGCTGAATGAGTTAACCCCTTAATTAAGTGGCAAGTGCCCTGATGCACCCTACTTTAGTATTTTACTCTGTCTAACACCAGACGATTTTACTTGTCAAGTGGAGAGTGCTGCCACTCAATGGGTTAAGTGGAATATTATACTAATTGCTTTGAACAAAGGTGATTCCCCTTTGTGGCATAAAATTTAACCAGGGCATTCTTCAAGTTTTCAACACATCTCAGGATTTTTCTTGGCATCTAGAAAGGTGTAATAGAATACATCCAATCAGTCATGTACTATATTGTCTAAATTAATATAATTTGATCTACATGCTTATGCTACACCATTATTATGCTATTGAACATTATATTATTTTTTCCTTTCAAATATTAAAATATGTCATTTCAGACATAGTCATAGAAGTTAGAGTGTTGTGATTTGTGAAATAGTCAACCCCACATATTCGTCAAGAAAAGTTCATGTCTATTTGCTGGCCTTTTTAAGTTCAGAACTATAAACTTTACTTGTACAACTATCTATTTGGCCTCCTATGTTTAATAGCCATGAAAAGAGATTAAAATTGTCTATTAAAATCACAACTCAAAATTGTAGTATGAGCCTTGCAAGCTTTTATTCAACACTTGAGAGACAGAGACACTACAGAGATCCTTGTTAGGAACAGTTTTTATCTTTTTTTGCCCATTTATACAACCATATGTTGGGCCTCCTATGACAATATATTAAAACCCTAGGATAAGTTGGAACTATTGACACCATTTGGACTTGACACTTGTCCATCATTTTAAGGCATTTCTGTTACAATACTGTATGTGAAAATTGATGTTGGATACTTGGATCTTTGGGTAAGGACTCCAGAGGAAAACAAAAACTATTACCTGCCCAAATGGCAAAATAAAACACAAAGAAAAGTGATAAAGCCAGAAAAACACCAGCTGCTGTACAGCGTCGTTTAATATATGTAAATTTCGTATCCAATTCAGTTTTCTTTTAAAAAACGGTATTTAGTACAAATGAAGCACAGAAAAAGAGTTTAATGCATCTTACCGGTAAAAAGAAGTGTTTCTTCTTGATGTTAAAGAATTGTGGCATCACGAAGCCATGCAAAAACTCTGCATTTTTTCTTGATGTTTTTTATATAAACATTCAGCAGAGTTTCAGCTTTTTGTGCAAAAACCAGGGGGGTGAAATCGTCGTCTGAAGCCGAGGATCGCGGTTGGTCAGTGGTAATTACCACGAGGATTTGGGACCAGTGGCGTCATTCTGGCGTCAGCAGACGTGAAAATCCGCCATGTTTTTGGCGACACTCTTTCATGCCGAGCACTTCCTCCAGATATATTATAGCTCAGTGGTTCCTTCCCAAGGATCGCAGGCTCGGGGAACGAGATTGGACGCAAGCCAATCTCGTTCCCCGAGCCTGCGATCCTCGGGAAGGAATCGAAGGCTCTGGGATAATCCGTTACCGGTGTCACAGTGATATGAGTATCCCCGTGTTTTGTGTATCCCCTACTTATATCACTAGGGATATGTGTATCCCCATGCTCACCTCACTAGGGATATGTGTATCCCCGGCAATATGGCGGTCGTGTTCTGCGTATCCTTAAAGAACCACTCTACATTCCCACATCACTAGGGATACAAGTATCCCTAACATTTCGCGGGAAATAAAACATGCAGAACGGCACATACAAGCTTGAAAATAACACTCTAAATAGTGTGTTGGATTGTGTTTCGAACAAGACTAATACCAAAAAGATATGTTGAAAGGGGCCGAGTTATATTCGGCGAAAGGTATGGCTTAGTGATGCATTGTTTACATTCTTCGAGTTTATTGTCTATAGTATGGTATGGTTAGTTTACATTGTTCAAGTATGCCTAGTTTACAATTTATGGCTATTTTACATTGTTCGATTTCATAGAATGTTTCAAGCGGATTTTTTGTGGTACTTTCGTATTTCTACTGCAAATACTCGCGGAGTTCTGTAATATTTAAACTTCCTGTCATATACGTCGGAAATCAAGTAATACGGAGCCATATGAGTTAATGTTAAGAGTAATTCTACACTATGTTCTACACCAATTTATGCGACGCGAACATGCTATCTTACAACATAAGCACAATCACATTATACACATTTACTGCAGCATTTAATAACTGTAAAAACGTAAATACTTAATATTGCGTCCTTTCGCTTCTAGTGTTGTAGGTATCCCCACTGGGGGTACTTTTATCCCTAGGGATATTAGTGTGGGGATACACAAAACACGGGTATACTCATATCACTGTGACACCGGAAGCCAAGAATCATGGCTAAGATTGAACTACGCATTCCATATCAATGGCCAATCAGATTCCTCCCTGAAACGGATTATCCCAGAGCCTTCGGTTCCTTCCCGAGGATCGCAGGCTCGGGGAACGAGATTGGACGCGAGCGAAAATATAGAAGGCTTAGTGGATTTCCCAACAACAAGGCCAAAACTGCCCTGAAACTGCCCTGGTTGCGAAATGCCCAATTGTTGCGTTCTCAAACAGAATTATTTGCAACTTAACAGCGAATTTAAACCGATACAGGTAAAATAAACTCATTTATAGTATAAACTTACTATTTTTATTTGTATACACGTCTAGAAAATCGGGGTTTTTATCATAAAGTTTGAAACAACACTATTTATATATGTTGATAAGGTGTAGCGAAACGGCACAAAATAATAATTCTTTTATTCGCAAGACAATCTACTGTTTTGCTTTGAATAACTATATTTGCGAATTGGGAATGAGGAATTTGAAATTAGTGTTCAAATATTACAGATATACCATTTGTATAAACAATGTACGTTTTTATATACAGTACTGTACTGTACGGGCTAATAATATATGTATCCGTTTTATTTTGTATATTTTACAAACACAAGACTGCTTCTTGCCAAAATTGAGAAAATATATATTAATGTACTTGTGTATAAGACAACATTTCATGAAAGATTCTACTTTTGGTATATATTTTGACTCATTTTGTTCTTTCGCTACACCTTGTCAACATATTAAATAATAGTGTTGCTTCGAACTTTATCATAAAAACCGATTTTCTAGACGTGTATACAAATAAAAATAGTAAGTTTATACTATAAATGAGTTTATTTTACCTGTATCGGTTTAAATTCGCCGTTAAGTTGCAAATAATTCTGTTTGAGAACGCAATAATTGGGCATTTCGCAACCAGGGCAGTTCCAGGGCAGTTTTGGCCTTGTTGTTGGGAAATCAACTAGGCCTTCTAGGCTTGCTTCCTTCGCCACGCCCCCAAATCACCTAGTCCCAGTCTTTTCATGTGAAAAACCGCTAAATACTAAAAAATATAAATAAGACTAGAAGGCCTAGGTCTAGGCTGTGACAACTGTATGTTTTTTTAACACGAGATACACCGTCCGGAAGTTACGATGAAGGGTCTTCGCTCGAAATGTCGAATGTCGCCGCATTTTTCAGGTAGTTGCATCCCTGCCAAAGAAAACTTGTTATTATTGGTAGTACTAGACTACGAGCGGTCCCTCCTTTCCACAGGTTCGTAGTCTAGCACTAGCTACACTGGGACAGTTTTTAACATGGTTCACGGGTATCCATTACTATCAGGTAGCATCCTGTCTATCCGGCCTCCAACTTTTCGCGTGTCATTACAAAACTACGATGTTACACGGGACCATTTTTGACTGGTTCGGCAACGCGCGTTGATTTACGAATCGCAGGGTACAATCCTGCGATAATTCACTTACTTACTTACTAGCGTGTGTGGCAGGCGGTTTACTACTTACTTACTTACCGGAGGTACTGCACGCCATTATTAGGGTCTGGTGAAAGGTTTGAATCTTAAATTTGTGTCTAGTTTGTTGATGCTCAAGCACGCGCCGGTAATCATTGGAGTATACCAATGGAATCGTCGTTGAAATGTCCCCGTAACAATATGTTTAGAAATGTCCCCCGTAACAATATGTGACTGCCAACTCTCACGTCGAAACTGAACCTCGCTTGCCCGGCGCTTGTTTGCGCAGTAATTTAGACTGTGTGGAGATAGTCGAAATTGTTAAATTTCAGCTATAGGATTGCTATAGGATCCTCAAACAACCTGATTACAATGTTGAGATTATTTCTTAGTTCCTATAGGTGGGCCTGCAAGAAGCAGATTCAGATCGAATCTGGTCCTGAACTAAAGTAAAATGTTTGAAACATGCCTATGCTGTATTCTTCTTATTCATGCCAACGCTGTATTCTTATTTCATGCCTACGCTGTATTCTTTGGGGGGTGCAGTCCGGATTGTAGGTACGCTCAAGAATATTTGAAATAGTACTTGAATAAAGAATATTTGAAGGAAGTTGTAGATGTGACCTCGGGGGAATTGTTTCAAAACTGCAAACCCCCATTAAAACTGTTACTATCATCAACATTATGGATTTTAATAAATAAATGTAGTTGAATTCTAAATAAACTCATATGTATAAATTCCTAAAATATTTACAAAATACTTTACAAATTTCTAAAACATAGGTGTAGTTACACCCAAAGAGTCCAATGTTAAATCTTGACTCCATTCATACAGTTCATCTGCTTCATTTTCCCAGTCCGAGTTGTCTTCCTTCATATCACTATTTTGATTCTCATCGTCATCATTGTCCACAATCTATTAAAGCATAAGAAATATATATTTAACACATTTCCCACATTATGATGTCATACTGTGCATTTATAGTGAACAGACAACGGAAAAATCTTATCTATTTGTTTTATATAATAAAAAGAAAAACCCTAGCCCGCGTATTAAACAGGTAAATAGCTTACTTTTTATTGAAAAAGTCGAAATGTTGCAAATATCACGCGTACATGATTTATACAAATAAGGGAATGCTATTGGCTACCTTAATTGTGACGTAATTCCGTGCATCTGTCCTTTAATAGATCATGGCTCTCGACCAATGAAAGCGCTTGATTTCTTAACGTTATTATATAAAAAGTCGTACTACACGGCCTGAAGCCAGTAAAATTTGTTAACTTTAAGCGACGTGTTGTATTCTTGTACCACGGGGCGTCCCATTTGGTCTGACGTTAAAATGAGAGTGCTGTGTGAAGGGGTGAAATGGAAACTGAGATTTGATTTGTTTCACGGAGAAAATGGGTTTTGGACCACTGGGAGTAGGATTTCAATATTGAGCTTTCAGTAGTGAAATTAGTTTTGAAAACACAAAAATAGTCTAATGGATTAAAAAGACAATTTACATATGCAGTTATAGAAGCTTGTCTTTTTTATATTCAGAAAGCGTTTATTTAAATCATTAAGTACAAGGTTAAATAAGAAATTGCTAAAGTACAAAGCCTATAATCACCTGTTGCTCATTCTGGTCAGCCGACGCACTATAAATCTTCTTCATTTTCTCAACTCGTTTTCTCGCCCGATGTGAGCGTCGTGCTGCTGATTTATCTGTTGTACCAGTTTGTGGCGGACGAGAACGAGGTTTTCGTTTCGTCGGACTATTGCTGCAAACGGGAGAAAGAACAGAATAAATTTATTTTTAGTACATGTCATAATACGAAAATTACATCACAACTACACTGTTTTCAACTTAGGACCACCTTAAATGGAAAGGATTTCAAGTTTTTTCTCATGGACTATGCAGAGAGAAGCAGAACATCCTTCTTCAACACATGCATGAAAAATAATTCTTTATTTGACCAATAAATGCGGAAACAAGCTTTAACACGAAAACGAGGCTCCAGGTCATGATTATCAGGTTATTTCCATATTTATTGGCCTTTATTGATCAAAATCCAAAATTTTTTTTCATGCATGTGTTGAAGAAGGATGTTCTGCTTCTCTGTGCATAGCCCATGAGAAAATAAACTTGAAATCCTTTCCATTTAAGGTGGTCCTAAGATGAAAACAGTGTCGTTGTGATGTAATTATCAAAAGAGTGTATTGTCTTTCAGCATGTGGTAACAGTTCCACTGTAACTCTGCTATTGGAGAATTTTTGGTGAGCCCCTGCCTGTATGTATTTTGTGTGGTGTGGTAGTACAAGTTTATGTTTGCACAGCGAATCTTGTAAAATAAAATTTGACAACTAAAGTGGCTGTTGACGAGATGTGAGTCGGGTGATTTTGATGTATTGAAATAAGTCGCAGTGTACGATTCAGCAAAATTACATTATTTCTCTAGTGATGAGTTTATAATCTTCTTTAACTAAGAGATCTTATCTACAACATTTCGGCGTTTGAACTTTCGCATAAGCCTGGTGATTTATTACAATACATCAAAATTATCCCGCCTTCCATCCCGTCGCAGCAAACCAGGATCATGTAAACAACCGCTCTTGCTATGACTCTACACGAGGATCAACCTCGTTCCCAGGCTCTTGCTATGACTCTACACAAGGATCAACCTCGTTCCCAGGCTCTTGCTATGACTCTACACGAGGATCAACCTCGTTCCCAGGCTCTTGCTATGACTCTACACAAGGATCAACCTCGTTCCCAGGCTCTTGCTATGATTCTACACGAGGATAGCAGGAAACGAGACAGCGCAATATACGATACAAATTAAAGAACACCTCAGGTTTCAGTTATTCTTAACATGCAAGTGTTTCTTTTTCTAAGAACGCCTGACTTCGTTAGATAATCTTTATTAAAACATATGGGTGCATGTTGCCCAAGTCTGGGGTTTTACGATGGAGGGTGAGCATCAACAGTTTCAAAAAAGTAAAAAATGCTTTTCAAATCGAGCAGATACATGTCTCGTTACGCAATTGATATTTACGACGAAATATATCGCACTGAAATAAATCATCTTTCACACGAATATCATATTCCCGAAAGTAGTTTTCAGCTGCTTTGCAGCCAGGCGCTATATAATTGCGAAAGAACTGTTGGGAGCAGTACAGTGCACTTGAACTTCTGACTCCCCAAAGCGCATCCTTTCCGTTCATTTGCTGTGGTTCGTCAAATTGCATTTGGGCTCTCTCCTTCGCAATCTCGGGTTAGGGGTGGCGAACGGGCATGTTTGGGTACGAGATTATCTCCTCCGCTGAGGTTTTCTAGTGGAGGGCGTTTCCATAGGAGCGTTTGCGCCGCCTCATTACCCTTTAGCGTCTTAAGAAGTCCAGAAAGCACAATATAAAGCCTCTGAGAGACATCTGGGTACGAGATAGGTTATTCAGGAACAACAATGGGTAACGAAAGGAGAAACTAGAGATGATGGATCTGCGGCATATTAATATACTGGACCACGTTTAGAGATTTCAAAACATCAGTCTATTAGTCAAAACTCAGGTCGACATCTTCTGCTTCTCCCTTCGCAAAGTCATAGGTCGGCAATTTTTTGCCGTCTTGACATGCACATGGCCCCAAGTCGGCATTGCGATTGCCGTCCTGAATTCCACGCCTGCAGGTGCTATGCATTTTCCTAATATACTACTTTCTCAATCTATATTGTTTATATCGATTCACTACCTGGAGTTCACAATGCCCAGGAACGCCTCGAGCTGCGTTTTTTGTGTGACTGGTTTAGCTGAAGGAAAGAAAGGCGTTTCAAGAGCCAGTCTTTCTGAGATATTACCACTGTTTACGTATGTGACGACATCATGAACAATATTGTGACGTGGAATATCTAAAACGAGAGAACAGAACGAGATGGTGAAACATGTGTAGCGTCAGCCGTGTGGAAGCAGGGTGCGATAATTCAAGATTTTTAGTCGTACCTGACTGGTGGTGCAAACTTAAGAATCAAGGTGTATTTAGTCTTTGAAAGGTATTCGCTCAGTAACCTAAAACTACGAGTTAGAACAAGAAGGACGACGATGGCATACACAAACACTAGAATCAACTCCAACATTCCTTAGTTCCATCACTCCAATAATTCTTCATTTCGTTTAAACTTTTTGAATTTTAATTAAAATTACGGTTGTGAATACCTTGGCCTAACGTGGTAAGTGGTGGACCATTTGACTTTTGAGGGAAGATTCAGTCTGTGTAAGAATTTTTTTTCCGCCCAGGCGAACAAGACAGATATTTTTTTCCTGTAAAAGTGCAGCGCAAGATTTTTTTTCCCAATATATTTAGCGGCAGAATTTTTTTGCCTCTCATAATAACGGCTTACAGTAACTTAAGGCTTTCATATAGCTATCATCAGAGACGTAGCAGGGGTTTTCAGTCAGAGGAGGCCGAGAACTGAATCCCAAGAGGGGCCAAGGAATTTTCACTATGCTTTATTTTATATGGTTATGTCTTAATGTTCCCCACACTAAAGCGTGCAAGTTTACTTACAAAGAATGTATAACTGCACCAAAACCTAAAACATGCAGGGATAGAGTAGAGTACTCGAAAATGGGGGGAGGGTACAGTATATGAATGACCTGTAACCTTTTTTTCGAAATCTTCCAACCCCCTCAAAAGTCAAATAGTCCGCCCCTAAGGTCATAAGGTACCAGCAAGATGTAAGTACGCAGACAGCGAGAGTTCCGCGTACTTACGTGGTACTTGGTTGAAAACAAAGAAGTACCAGACCGTAATATTGGCGTGCCTCGGGTATGTATATATAAGTACGCGAATTATCGTACTCTGCATGGGAGGATCTACCAACAGTTATTGTCACACGATCCACAAACGGAATTTCCTGCTTTGTGAAGAAAATTGGAGAAATATCTCAATATATCACCTTTCAATAGTGGCAAATATTGATTTCATAATACTTGACAATTTAACTCAGTGGGACACATAGTCACATATTTTTTTGGGAGTCGCTACACAGGATAGCTTTATGTTAGAACAACGTTCAGTAGATTCTATGAGTAGATGCACACAAGATACGCAACACTGGCTGCTGATAATTTTCCACCGCCACTCCAATTTTTCATCGGATTAACAAATCTAAAACTACACGCTGAAAAACAATGGCCTTCACGACGCCACTGGTTTAGAACAGAGGATAAGAACAACTTGGAAGAAGTTTGACACAACATCAAACAGAAATACGAATGAATTAATATTAATTTACACTTACCACTCAATGTTAGCTGTCTCCAACAATTTGATTTCCCACCATTCTCAGGAGGGCACTCATCTAAATTGCTTAAATACTAGAGAAATAGAGAGTACGATTTTCTTTTACGAAACTTGTGAAATTATCTAGATTGTATAAATACTGCAGAAATTATACGATTTTATTCTACGAAACTTGTGAAATAATCTAGATTGCACAAATACTGCAGAAATTGTACGAATTTATTTTACGAAACTTGTGAAATAATCTAGATTGCACAAATACTGCAGAAATTCTACGATTTTATTTTACGAAACTTGTGAAATTATCTAGATTGCACAAATACTGCAGAAATTCTACGATTTTATTTTTAACGAAACTTGTGAAATTATCTAGATTGCACAAATACTGCAGAAATATTGCATAAGTACTGCAGATCTTATTTTACGAGAAACATACGACTTTTTTCTGAAACTACAGATATTGAAAGGAAGGAATGGCGTTCCATGCATTATTGCATTCAGTGCAAAATATCGCAAGCTGGGTACTGACGCGAAACGTCAAGGACAAAATCGTCCAAAGAACCAAAAAACCTGACGTAGACAACAATTATAGTCCAACAGGCTAATACTCCCAGAACCATATAGACTATAGTCTTACGACGCAAAAGTTCAACGAATGAACTGTCTCTAACGACGTAACAAGTGAGTATATTAATGACAAACAAACCAACAATCCAATTCGACCCCAAAGACGAAACAGCACAACGACAGCACAACAGTCCATGCAAAACCCTCAAGAGTCCAAAAATGCCAACAGTCCAATGGCACAACAGTCCAAAACCCCAACAGCACGACGACCCAATTTCCTAATGACGTAACTACCAACAGTTTAATGACCCAACAGCCCAATCGGCAATGACCCAAGTAATACCCCTAATCCATATAAAGCTTTCAAGCTTATAGAAAAAAGAAGAAATAACGTGATAATTGTTAAATATTAACCTGCATAACATCTTTCATTGTGTTAATGTCGAGTTCATTCGTAATTTTATCTTGATGTTGTTGACAAGCATCAATAATCATTTGGTTATAAAATTGTCTATTTCCCATCAATTTGCACGAATCCTCTGCAGCCTAAACATGATTAACGATGAAACAATTAGCTGCATCGAAGTCATGGTGTATGGATTGCAAGTTTATCAAATGATAGTTTATGAAAAGAAAAATGAAAATTAATAACTTGGAAATTATAAAATATGTTTTACTTTGTTTTCTACATAATTCTCAAAGTTTTCCAAACAAATTCCCAAACAAGAATTAATAAACGTCGCCTGTCGTGGATGCAGACAAGCAAGTAAAGTTAACCTTATATGGGAATGACAAATGAATAACATTATACAATTTTTCCTTTCATTGTCATGGAAATAGTTCTGTTTTATTTTTTAAGTATACTCTTTTCTGAAAAAAGTGATTAATTTTATACATTGCTTTGGCTATGGAGCCTCGTTTCTATGAATGAAACCTTTAGCTATATCATGCCTCGTGATTGAAGAATGCTATACAGTTAGTACAGACAATTAAAAAAGTAATTTAAGCGTAAATTAATCAAGCCAGATCTCGAAAATAAAACGATGACCATGAAGAGGCAAAGTGATGCACTTTCCAGATTCCAGAACTGAAGGGTGCACTAAATGATCTCATTTAGCAAATTATTACGTTTAAATTTGGATGTTTGTACTTAAAAAAAATTTACCTTTGAAGCCGCTCTAATCATTTTCTTTCCACTGTAGTATTTTACACCATTCTCTCCACATTTAATAAAAACTTTGAATAATATCATGGGTGGATATTCTGTTCCACCAAACCTGTAATATGTACCCAGTAGAAGTAAATGTAGATTCAGGCCGTTTAAACGTGACACAAAATTTATTTAACATCAACATGCAACCTCAGTAAAACAATGGGTGATGTTTATATTGTTTCTCTTGCCACCTTTTGACTAATAAAAAATAAAACTTGCCATTACCTAAATCTAATTTTTGCATTACAAGTTGGATCATTTAACAGTTGTGCTTCCGTTGGTGATATCTTTCTTATCACTTCTTTGGTCAGAGAATGTTCCTGTAAGTTAAAGTATTCACCTCTTTTATATAGCAGAGATATATAATATTACAATCCCCATAGTATTAATTAAAATTCATAATAAGTATTATTATATTCTGTCATACAATCGATTTAAAATATATAAAAGACATGAACACTATAGCTGGCCTGTGGCTCATCACCTTTAAATGGCTGTTATTTCTTGGACAACAAAATCCATTTGGAATTCCAATATTAGGTATTTTTATTGGAAATTGGCCCATCAGATGGCAAATTCGGATCTTTTGTATGAATGGATAATTAAGTCCATTATTTACAATTTCTGCTTCCCTTAACATCTGGGAACAGCTGAAAACAATCATCATGCATGCCATTTTATTTTTGTTTACTCATTTTAAAACTCTTTTGTTTACTCATCAACCATTTTAAAAGCTCATTTTTGCATGAATGGCAGACTGAGGCTTTGTTTGTTTGGAAAATCTTGGTTTTGCAATCACTTGTCTCACAACATGACCCAGCTAATTTATAATGGCAATGCTGAGCAATCTGTCATTGAGGTACACTGTACACTGGTTCCAGAGGTTTATTTTCATTGCAATAGACCTTACTGATTATTGTCTTTTACACAATGGCCTCGTTTTCATGTCAAATACTTACTCATGCTTTGTGCTTAGTAGGGTTGAAAATTACTTTGTTATTGAGCCAATGAGCCTATTAGAACAGCATTAGAAACAAATTCGTCCAGGAAAACATGGGAATATATTATCTTTATCTGCCCTAACATGCTAAAATAAGTTAACATGGAAACAAGGCCATTGGGTTTTAAAAGAGAATAATCGGTAAGGTCTTAATAACAGCTGGAAAGTAAGCTTTAAAGCAGCAATAACCAGTTGATATTATGATTAAACTGATTGGTGTGGTGTGACCCATCATTTTCCATTTCTTAATTAAACATTATACCGTATGCAATTAAAATAAACCTCTGCAACTAGGGTATATTGTGTATATATATATATATATATATATATATATATATATATATATATATATATATATATATATATATATATATATATATATATATATATATATATATATATATATATATATATATATATATATATATATATATATATATATATTAATTAAGCAGTGAAGGAATACAATGTACAATTTTACAGACTGATTTAATTATTAGAAATATATGACTTCTTGGCGTAGCCAGTCCGACAATTTGGTCATGCTATGCAAATATTTTTGTGTTCATAAACCATGAAAACAATCAATTTCTAAAGAAATGAATAATTTATGATGATTTGAAATTTGCATTAGCATGACCAAATTGTCGGGCTGGCTACGCCACTGACTTCTTGGTTATTAATTCCAGGCCTATGATTTTTTGGTGTAGCTGTAATTTGTCATAAAAATGCTGACACCATGATCCTAACCATTGCGCTTATGAGAGGCATTCACCCCCCTGAAACTATTTAAAATGGCAGACGTCCAGGGGGTGCATGCCCCCGGCCTCATAAGCACAATGGCTATAGGACCATGGCGTCAGCATTTTGATGACAAATCATGGCATGGCAGCGCGGTTACATGTGGGAATGGTTGCATATAACTCCACAAGGTGCCACCATGGTTGGTGTCAAGCATAGTTGGCATCTCTAAATCATCTGAAATGGCATTTTCAGAGCTTTCTCTTAATAATTCTCTACCTGTTTTCGCAATTAGGCCCAACACGACAGTAAGAGACAAAATAAATCATTACGGTAGTTCATAAAAAATATGCAGATTTTGTACGATTTTCTCGAAAATGTGCAGATGTTAAAAGAACTGGAGTTAACCTTCGTAACATAAGGACTAATTAAACTATACTGTGGTAAACCATGGCACAGAGAGAGACTCATGGGCGTACCGGGCGGGGGTAGGGCGGCAGCCCCCCCAGTTTGTTGGGCAAACAAAGCCAGTCGGGCAATATTCGCTCCACAGTCGGGCAATATTGGTTTATTATAAAAATAAATGTGACAAATTCTGTCAATTTTGTGGGAAATTCTGTCAATTTTGTGGTCAATTTTATGATGTCTGGAAAATTGTATGTTCCGAAAAATTTTGGTATGTCCGAAAAAATTTTGGACCCCTAAAATGGTACACTGACCGAAATTTTTTTGGCGACAAAATTAATTTGTTCCGGAAAAAACTTTTTCAGCACTGGTCGGGCACAATCCGAAAAAGTCGGGCAAATTTCTTTCCGCCCCCTCTAATTTTTTCCTTCCAGTACGCCCATGGAGAGACTCATCATATCCTAGCTGTCACTTTTGGGAGAAACGGTTGCCGTAAAGAAGAATTTGGCACACTCTATAGTGATGAGCTGGCTAAGAAAACGATTGTGTTGATGTGTTACTGCTTAGAGCGCAACTGCTGTGTGTGCGAGGTAGCCAAACAATAAAGTCAAGCAAGCCTGCATCAATCACCTTCAACCTGTGACATATTCAACTCTCACAGTGGAACTCCAATACCATTTAATAACTTATTGAGTCTTTGTCTCTATAATGTCTATTGAACTCCAATATTGTTTAATAACTTATTTAAACAGTTGACAATTTCAGCAGGTAGCATATGTAACTATTGAATAATATAACTAAATAATAATTGTAACTATTGAATTGTAATTGAATAATTGTAATTGAATAATTGTAACTATTGAATTGAATATGTAACTATGGGAATTGAATTATTATTATTATTATTATTATTAGTAGCTTATATTATTAAATTTATTAATAGTAATTATTGTATTGCAATTGTTTTAATAAATCTTCATTCATCTCAATAAATATACACTCAAACCAGATACATACCGCAGCACATATTGCATATTTCAACAATTTAAATATCTGTTTATCTCTATATGAACACCAACATCTTTCAATAGTTCTGGCTGCTTCGACCATTTGGACTGGACCATGACTGAGAAAATGTGTCAAAATTATGTCAGATTAATACAAAACCATGAATGTAAACAAAATTTAAACCATTAAATAAACTATTATACCTGTATTCGTCCATGAGAATACATGGAAATACTTTTATAGCATTTTTTATAGAGTTTTATTGACTTTATCCTGCCAAATTATGTTCTAATAGCTTGGTTGCTATCGACGTTGCTATGGAGAAATCGCGGGCTCGTATAATTGATTTATATTTATGATTCATTATATATAAAATGTTCGGATTAAATGGTATAAAAGAATGACAAAAAATCTGATATCTGAGAAACTTTCTAATTTCATGTATTTTAAATGAGTTTATTGTAAAGTAGGACAAAAGCTGAACTAAAACAACGAACGTTTATTAAATTTTTTAGAAACAATAAAACATTTTCAATTTTCAGCGGCATCGCATATCAATTGCGAGGTTACTCAGTTTCAATATGGCGGCGATTGCGAAGGATCAAAAGTTAAGAAGTATTCTAAAAAAGTACGTTAATACCTCAGAGAACCACAACTTTGCTTAGTTTTATGTAGCATTGAACAACCCAACATGTATTAATGTGTATATTTTAATCCTATTTAGTGTTTATATGTGCAAGCATCTCACGAAAACTCTGCGATTTAACAGCTCCTTTGGTTTGTACATTTTCTATTGTTCAATCATAATTGTATTGTAATTATTTCGTTAATTTCTAAAACAATGAATATATTATCAAAAAATATATATATCCATCTGTTATAGACATAGTGTGCATAGTTAGGGTCTGTCAACATAGGGATTTGATCCCTGCAAAGCTCAAGGGCTGCAAATTTTCACACAGTGGGCTATGGAGGACGGGCAGGGGGGGGGGACTAACAAGTGTCTTGCCAAATTGCCAATAATCCATAGGCACTGAACAAGTACTATAAATTACTTTACAATAAATTACTTTTGAAAATGCTTTACAAAATTATTTTGTAAATATTAGGGATATGTTAAAATTGTAACAACTGGACTCAAATGGTATGATAATTGTTAGTTGGAGATATGAATATGTAATTGTTATGAGTCTAGTTTAGATCTAGTTCCCAGTGATATAGCCAGACTATGATAGAGCCAATTTTGTAATTCTTCCAAATCTGAGGAGAAACTGGGGGTAGTGGAGCATAACTTCATAATTCTTTCATCCAGGACGTAAAATATACCAAATCTGTTGCTTGCAGATTATCATAAAATGTGTCTAAAATGCATCAAATAGTGTTTCCAAGACCCTAAGGGGTCCATGGCAGGCCTCGAATTTCCCTGAAATCAATCAACGGCAATGGCGTTAAAAATTGCCGTAGAACATAACAGCTGTACATACTAAAGGTGTGCGAATCTGATCCGATCCAATCTGATCTGATCAGATTCGGATTCGGACAGTAATTCACTCGGATCGGATTTCTTTTTTTTATTGTCGGATTGGATTTTGTAGGTTTTTGATCAGATCGGATTTGTTTTTTTTCTTTGTATTGCGTCGAATTACTCGAATATTTTAACAAATTAAGATAGTTCTATAGCAGGAAGTGTCTGGAAGGCTTTGGAGCCGGATAAGCAGAGTGATTTGGTCGAAGCGGAGTAATACTATATAATGCCGAGTGATGACAATAAAGTAAAGAAGTCTTTTGAGTTATTTTGACATATATTTCTGACAAAAGAAACTCTAGTCTGGCGTTATGTGGATTCTTCTTAAATAGTTACATATGGGAATTGGGATATAGGAATGTTGTGATTCTTTGTTTAGTTTGTTTGGTTTATGTGTCACGAAGCACTGACAATGAGATTTATTAGTGATAAACTTTAAGATGTTTTAAAATGTAAACCCAGCTCAAGCTCATGCATTGTTATAATAACTATGTGACTAGTCGTTTTTTTCCTACGCTATAGTATAACTGTATAAGGCATAATTATGTGATATCGCCCTGCAATTTTTATCGAATTCATATCTGCTTATTTTTGCTGGAAATTCATTATTTCCAATATATTGTTTATGGTCATGAAAAAATACGTTCATACACCGAATAATTAACGCACGTTGTATACAATAACTTAAGTTCGGATCGGATCGGATTACGAATTTTGGCATCGGGTCGGACTTTATAAACATTTTTTCGGATCAGATCGGACCGGATTGCTTTTTTCATCTTCAGATCGGATCGGATTTGGATTGAGAACTTAAACAAACCATCGGATTCAAAAAGGTCAATCCGATCTGACGCACACCTCTACTGTCTATGACAATTTTGGCAGTTTCCACAGCATTTTTCAAATTACTGTAATAAAACTTTAATTTTATTGTTACTTTGGATTTTTGACAAGCTAGAAACATGTTTACGTATTTCTTTAGTGTTTTTTTTTTTCGAAGAAAACTGAGACTATTAGATGAGAGAGAGATAGATAGATAGATAGATAGATAGATAGATAGTTTAATGATCCCAAGATTTACAGCCAAAATTGAGCTGAATTAGATTAGGAATTTACAATAACATCAAAAATACAATTAAAAGATCTAAGTACGACTAAACTATGTACAATTACTATAAAAAAAGCTGTTCTGAAGTCTGTTAGTTTTACAGACAGGAACTTGAAATTTACGAGTATTCCTAAGCTTAAAATTACATTTATTTAACTTCGGTAAAAATCGATATAGTTTATGTTCTGGATTATTACTAATTTGCTGAAAAAGGTTAGTTGTTTGAGTCTGTCTACGAATATACACTGTCTCTAATTTAGCGAGTTCTAATGCTTCAAAATGATCAACATCAGAATTCAAGTATCAAAGTAGTAATGCACAGTGAATAGTATAAAAATTGCACTATACGGCAAAAAAATTGCTGTCGTTGCCGCAATGATCCACGGCATTTTGTTCTCCCTCTACGGCAATTGCTGCGATAAAATTTGAGCCCTGGGACTCCATGGGGACCATGCCCCCTGCCGATTGCACCCCCTAATTCTGTCTATTTGACGATTGGACCCCCCCCCCCCGCCTCCATTTTTTTGAGCTGGCTACAGCCATACAAGTAGAACTGTCATGTGTGCAACCTCATAGTCGTATATTTACCTATAATATGTACAACTGATAAAAAAAGAATACGTTAGTCAGAACATTGAAGACGACGCTGTCCTTGAACGGTTTGTGCCAGTTTAGGTAGTGATGATCATAAGTTCTGCATGCTGTCTTCGCATTTATTTCTCATAGAAGAATTAATTTCTATAAGGATAACAAATACTGTATGGAAATGAATAAGATTTTGAAGACCTGGGCACCTGGCAATGACAGTATAGAAATTTGATATTAGAGAGTTATTTATTATGATTGAAGAGAATATTATTTATACTTCAAGAGTACAAAGTTAAGAGGTAGAATTGGGGGGGGGGGGGACATTGGGATTTACGGTATGGCGGTATTAGCTTTTTTTTCTTACGGTATTTCAGTATTTTCCTTGAAAAATTGCGGTATTACCATAGATATGGTATTACGATATTGGAAATCTTGCGATACACGGTATTTGCAATTTTGGACTAAAAAACTGCGGTTATTGACAAAATTTGCTTGCGGTATTACGGTATTGAATACCCCCAATGCCTCCCTCAGAATTGGTTTGAGTTAAAAGGTGGTTAATAGTTTTTCAAGCCCCATTAGCTCTGTATGTCTTCAATTATCTTATAAATCCGATATATCCTAGTATAAGTACGTACAAATGCTAGTAAGAAGAGAATATTTTGATGTCATGTAATACGTGCTCAAGACTAATGAATGTAATACGCGCTCAAGACTAATGAATGTAATACGTGCTCAAGACTAATGAATGTAATACGCGCTCAAGACTAATGAATGTAATACGTGCTCAAGACTAATGAATGTAATACGTGCTCAAGACTAATGAATGTAATACGTGCTCAAGACTAATGAATGTAATACGCGCTCAAGACTAATGAATGTAATACGCGCTCAAGACTAATGAATGTAATAAGTGCCCAAGACTAATGAATGTAATACGTGCTCAAGACTAATGAATGTAATACGTGCTCAAGACTAATGAATGTAATACGTGCTCAAGACTAATGAATGTAATACGTGCTCAAGACTAATGAATGTAATAAGTGCCCAAGACTAATGAATGTAATACGTGCTCAAGACTAATGAATGTAATACGTGCTCAAGACTAATGAATGTAATACGTGCTCAAGACTAATGAATGTAATACGTGCTCAAGACTAATGAATATGCTTTTCCACTTGGTTGTTACTATATTCAATTTTTTATATTTTTGATACGTTTCTCAAGGCGGCAAACAAACTTAAAAAGTATGTTTAGTGCTTTCAATATCTGTAAAATAATGCTAAAATGAAGAGATTTTAGATGGTACGCCAATTCGCCAAAGAGAAAATGATGTCCGAAGTTCAGTAAGTTTTGCTTATATTGCTGTATAAATATGGCGTCAATTTTACAGTATCAATGATAATTGTATTTAAATTGACAATTTTTTACTATTATTTTATGTTTCTCAACAGCCAGATAGATTTAAAAAGGTTGCTAACTGTGTAAACTACAAAATAAAGCTAAAACAAAGTAATTTTGAGAGAAACGCCAAAAAGATCTTAGGTTTTGAACACTTTTCATTGCAAATACGCGACATTGAAAAAAATTGCCTCTTAATTGTTTTCTAGAAAATGGAGGAAAATCCATTGATAAGCTCGTGGTTGCTAATCGAGGGGAGATTGCATGCCGAGTGATGAACACTGCCAGAAAACTGGGAATAAGAACTGTTGCTGTGTTCAGTGATGTAGACAGGAACGCTAAACATGTTAAGATGGTGAGCAAAATCATCTTGTACAGTATTTCCTACGAAATCATGCGTATTTTATGGAATGGTGTGCACTTATATTATTGCAGGCACTTGAAATATTTTTTATCATATTGCATGTCTACCTTGCTCTGTGCAAAAATTATCATTCAAAGCCCAGATTACTTATAAAAAACATAAAAAGGAGATTGACAGAAGTTAGATCTGCCTCCCAGATTACAAACGTTGATGATTTTTTTCGTTGAGGCATTTCAGTAGAGTCCTAACCTGGGTTACAGGTCTGGTTCCATTTAGAATGCACTTTTCCATTTATTCTCGTAATCTGTCTTCCAAATCGTACTAAATCATATTTCAGGCAGACGAAGCTTATCACATTGGTCCCGCACCTGCAAGAGACAGTTATCTAAGTATGGATAAAATCATTGACGTCGCTAAACGGAGCAATGCGCAGGTAAGTTATGTGGGCACCTTGTTCCACGAGTCTGGCTATATGTTAAAGTGAGCAAGCTTACATGGTGTTATAGCCAGAAAAAATTCGGCAATGAATGAAATTGCATGGAAAATTTAGTTAGCCTGCGATATTCAGACCGGAGTTAAGAAATGTCTCGTGAATTGTGGGAGGCTGAGCTACGTTGAAACCTTTGAAATCAACCAATAGTGTTTCGCGTACTAGACTAGATGACATCTTTGCAACACTTATCTGGTTCCCAATTTCTCTTGAGCGAAATTTTGAACAATCTTATTTTTTGTAATAATTACGTTTCTGGAAGATCTAAAATTTTGGGAAATTGGTAGTTAAATGTAATTGGGAGACGCCAATTTTTTTACGGTAGCTGACACCCTGACTTGATTTTATATCCGTCACGTTCAGGGTTCACGTTCAGGGTAAGAATTGCTTAGAATACGTGGTTTGAATCTAGCCCGTGCGTCCGTTGTTTTTTTCAGGTGAATAATTTTCGACTAGAACCCGAAAGATTAATTCTTCAATAGATCACATCCAAGTTATCCAAAAAATTAATAGAAAATATTGCGGGAATCTGGTGTATATCCTAAATGCACTGAAAAGAGAAAAGGGCGTGGAAAACATGATAGACCTACCGTTAACTTCGTTTAAATGCGTGTTTAACCACATTTAGAATTGTTTCTTTACTTTTAGGCAATACATCCAGGATACGGTTTCCTTTCAGAAAGACCAGAGTTTGCTGAACTTTGTCTCCAACAAAATGTTATATTTGTCGGACCTCCCTCTTCTGCTATAAGAGACATGGGGATAAAAAGGTACAAATACACAAGAACAAGTTCAGCTGCATGCAGTCGTTGTTGCGTGAAAACATTGTTCCTGATTCGAAAACTAGACCTAGATACATTGATCAGAATGATGTTTTGGAGACGATAATCCCATCCTAACTAAAAACCAAACAGTTCTCAATAACAAGGAAATCCTTTCGCGTCCTTGAAAAGAAATTCCATTTCCGCAGCGATGTTGTCAAGAGTGCGGAAACATTGTGGAAACATCCCAGGGCCTTTTTTCCTTAAATTTTCCCATTGGGGGGGGGGGCATTTTTTGAAAAGGGACCTTTCTGTGAGATAATATATTAGAGGGGGATAGCAATGGCTGAAGGCCACGTGTGTGGCCAATATACCACGCATGAATGGGGGGGGTTGAAATTTGAATCCCGGAAATGTGAAATTTGAATCCCGGAAATGTCATTTCCTGCATTCTGAGCATCCAAATTTGCTCCAAAATTTATGCTAACTATACTTGTATTTGAAATAAATAAAGGAAAAAATGCACAAAAAGTAAAAAAAATATTAACCGTAATTTTTTATTACTTATTGGAGGGATAATCCCCAGAAAATTTTTGAAATTTGGACAAAGGATAAAGCCTAAAACTTACTTTCCGTTTATCTATTTGTTAATCTTCGCTGGTTTGTTTGAATAATTTTAGGGAAAAGGGACTTTTCCTGGGGGGGAGGGGCAAGATGTGATTTCATGGGGGGGGCAGCTTGTATGTTAAAAAGGCCTGTTTTTTCCCCTTTATTGGACCTTCGTAATTGAACATCTTTGCCCATCTAGTCAAATAAAGGCAATTTTTCCGATCATATTTCTGTCACCCAATATATGTAGTACATCCAAGAAAATAATGAGTGACGCCGGAGTACCGATAATCGAAGGTTACCACGGTGAAGACCAATCAGATGAAAGACTGAGATCAGAAGCTGAAAGGATTGGGTAAGATTATACTAAATGCTGCTAAAAATTTCGAAGACGAATATCGTTCTCATCTCTATTTTCGCAAAATTTTGCTTTTCGTTTATAACATGATATTTTGTTGGTGTAATATTTTTCCAACAGTTGGTAGGTTTCTGTAAGTGACATGGGATTGCAGTCAGCTTCAGAATTATTCACATTATCTGTTTGCCATATAGAATACAACCAAATATCTGTTGTACGTGGAACATCTAATGTATTGTAGAACTCGATGTTGGAGGGATTTTGTAGATATAATATATAGTGTAAATTTTATACATAGCCAGCCTAGAGCAGCTGCAAAAACTTCGAGTATTGCCCCTCTGGCAGGATTCGAACCTGAGGCCCTGCGATTCTGGTGTAGCGTTCCAACCAACTGAGCTACAGTTCTAAACGCAAGTTCATGTAATTAAAGGGCATCTCACTCGATACCTCCAATATTTATACTACCCACTGAGATGCCCAAAACCCTGATATTGTAAAACTCGCCTATATTGAGCACAAGATGATGTGGTATGTCCTTCTATTGTCCATTTCTAGATATCCAGTGATGTTAAAAGCTGTGAGAGGTGGAGGAGGAAAGGTAATATATTGATCTAACGCGATCTGTTAGTCCGCAACTATTACTCTATCTTTATGATATCGAACACTTTCTAGCATTCTGCGAACCAAAACGCATTTCATCGATTATAACCATGCGACTGAAAGTGAATATTTAACACTCATTGACTGGGACGCAGGTAAACAGTAGGTTTGTCCCTTTGTGAACACTCTATTTCCCGAAAGTCCCAGTCAATAAGTATTTTTATTATTATATTCCAAGTGTCAAAGAGAAAACAAAAAAGAAACAAAGAAACGCGAAACTTGCATAATTTTTGCTTTATAAACCAACGATTTTATTATTCACAGGTGAATAAAAGTAATGTCCACCGGTCAGTGCTGTTGTCACGTGATACGCTCTCGTCCAATGAGTTGCAAGAAAACATGAAGTTTGACACTTGGTATATAATAATGATTTTTAATGCCTAAATGGACCCGGTAACCTCACATGAGATAGCGCTCACATACTAAGCTTCCTTAGTTGTGGTTTAATACGGAAGTTATGACCATTTTACCGATTTCGATTATTCATCTGAATTAGGGTATGAGAACTGTTTGGAAGGCGGAGGAATTTGATGAAGCGTTGGAATCAGCCAGAAGAGAATCAATGAAATCATTTAATGATGATAACATGCTCGTGGAAAAATTTGTAGAATCACCCAGGTAAACATGTCGTGAGATATGGCGCGCGAATATTAAAAGCACGTGCGCGAGGTAAACATTTTCGATTAATATTTAAGAGAAAACATTGACCTTTCAATGTTGGCACGAATGTCATTTTTTCATCAGGGACTTTTTGTCCACGTGAGATCAACGCCTTTTTGTCCACGTTCTAAGTTGTTTACAAGTTGATAACAACAAGCTCGTAGCAACTCGTTATGAACAGCCTGTATTAGTCTTGTTGGAACAACTTGTAGCAACACTGTTACCGTCATACTTTGTAACAAGGTAATAACAACTT
>CACRXK020005908.1:0-26608 GCA_902702795.2 Paramuricea clavata
AACACAAGGCTAATACATAAAACGAACAATCGACTCATTCTGATAACTGTGTTTTGTTTTAGAGTTGACCCCCCGTCACTTATGTGACATCATATGAAACCCAAGAATAGGTACTTTGTGAGAAGTCAAAAAGATAGGGATAAGTACTTTATGAGAAGTCAAAAAGTTATAAAGTCAATAGTGCATCACAAAATTTTAAATTGTTAAATGCAAGAAATTCACAATTTTGATGAAAATTCCTCTCAGGAAACACGGAAAATGTTCTTCGGAGGCTTCGGAAGCGCTGACGTTTTTGGGGCAGCATGCCCTCAGACCCGCCAATGTTTTCTGGGGGAGCATGCCCTCTGGATTCAGACTCGTACTCAGTCTCCCACCAAGATATATACATGTTATAATTTATCTTCGTCTAGAACACGATTAATTAATTAATATAATTTTTCTGCTAACCAAAAATTGTTAATCTATTGCATTATTGAGAAGGCGGGAAAGATATGAAAACGTTCGGAGGCTGGAAAAATATAAAAAATGCAACTTTTGCGCAACTCTTTACATCGGATCGAACTGCCTCGGATCGGATTCCGACAGAAATGTCCAAGAATTCATACTCAATTGATTACGTATTTTGAGATGAACGAATTATCTCCCAATATAAAGTATATGTTTTAAGGAGCAGTTTACACCAAACCATATTTGGATTTGAGGCTCTCGGCAAAAGTTAAAAATAATTTAATTTTTTATTTCATTGTGCTAATCTTCACCCCCTTTTTTATCGGAAAGCTTCAATCTGCTACCCTTCGCTGGAACACTTCTGCGCGTTACTTCCGAGAACCACGACCAAAATCAGCAACAAAGTTCCCTTCATTTGGCAATTCTGCCGGGGTCGCCAAATGTTACCTCGTGCCATACAGGTTACTTTTTGCCAGTTACGAATACAAATACATACACAATGTGTGCTCCAAAACTTTATTTATTATAGTTATACAAACTTTGATTGGTTATACAGATTATATATCACACTTAATATTTCTATCTTGATCTGACTTCGTCGATGACGTTACCTCTTCAAGAGCGTAAACTGAACTCTCTAACATGTGTTCTCTAGCACAGTCTATATCATGCACTATTTATAGTAAAGGTCCTTCCTGTCCAACCTTCACTATACACCAATAGATTTGGTTCATGAACTAAACTAAACTTAAGTTTAATTAAGAAAAATTTGAATCAAATTAAAATTAAACTTTTTAATTTAAATTTTTTAAAATTTTGATTAAAATCAATATATTGACACATATAATCAATACATTGACACATTCTGACACTTGCTTGCTTGCCTTTTTACTTTACTAATATTTAATACACGTATATATACAGCCGACTTACTTCCACTATACTCTATAGTCTATTCAGCGGAATTTCGTTAACTGACGGTTTATTCTTTGCTGGGAAATATTTTTTCTTGAGCAACTGATAATTTCTTCGTGTGAAGACAAACGCAATGCCAATGTAGGCACCAGTAAGCAACGTTACAGTATACAGCGCTATCTTTATGTCGATATCAAAATCCACGATTCTAGATATGAAGAGAGGAAACCAATAACTTAAGGCTGTAGTGGTCGACAGCTTGAGCAATATGACAAATTTATGACGCTTAACAATATTCGATTTCTGTGCAATGTTCCTGCTTGCCTTGAGTTTTTGGCGAATTCGATAAGCAGTGAGGATGAACATTCCAATAATGTACAACAAAAGACAACCTTGAAGGCCATATACATCAACATCAGCTGACCAATCGGGAGTAATTCGACCATTGATACAATCTCCAGAAATCTGTTTATAAATCCTTGCATCATCTTCCTTCCCATCTCCATTCGCGAATACAATCCGTTCATAAAACTTTAAACTTGACTGAACATCTTTCTTCAAAGATATAATAGGTTGATAAATCCTTGCATCATCTTCCGTCGCATCTTCCTTCCCAAGTACAGTGCTTTGATTAAACATCGACTGGGCATCTTCAAGTGCAGTGTCAGTGCTTTGATTTAACCTCCACTTTGACCGAAGGACATCTTCCTTCAAGGACGCAATATGATGATAAATCCCTATATTATTTGCTATTGCATCTCCATTCACAGATACAATGCGTTGATAAAACTTTAAGCCAGACTGAACATCGTTCTTCACCGACGCAATAGGTTCATAAAACCTTAGAACATCTTCCTTTACTAGTACAGTGTAAACAATTGTTATAATGATGGGAACTCCCCAACTAAAGAAACTATACTTCAAAAACCTGTTCCACTTCTTCAGTTCATCAGATTTCACTAGCGTATTCCCACAAAATGTTCGCCTTAAGTGATAGATATTAACTGCAGCATTCATAATTATGCTATACGTCATAAACTTATTTGCTACAAACAGCCTAGCACACGGTATCTCAAACAGTTTACCTACATGAGAATACAATGACAAAAATACTACAAGGTAAGTCAGCCACAACAGCAAGGCAAAACTAAAACTCATTAAATTCAAACCAGGAAGTGTGCGCAGTTCTGGAAGCATGCAGTAAACTATCAACAACAATAGCAAAGAAATAATAGAAAGCGCTAAAGCACATAATGGTGCTATAATAATCTTAAAGTTTGTAATTACGAAAATTGGTCTTAAGTTTTCTTTGCCGCATACATAAGGTTTACCGTCTATCACCGCATAGTCACTTCTTTTGAAATATTGACCGTGATCTGCGGAATAGACAGCAAACTGCTCTGTCACAGTGTAGTATCTTGCATTTAATTTATAAGAACGATAACAGGATGCGGGTAATGACTTTTGCCACGAATTTCGCGTTCTCCAAATCGCCTGAGCTCTTGAATCATTGGAAGCACACATTTCAAGACTGTCGTGGCTTAATCGATATTCGCGATAATCGTATATCTTGTTGTGGTAAAGCAGCGAAAGGTTTTTAAAAACATTGTATTGATTACCGTACTTTACTGTGACCAAATCATCATTGCAGGACAATCTGAGCTTTCTTGAACAAATTGCAAAATACCCCCATATCACTCCGTAATCTTGTCTTGTGAAATTTTGATTGGTAGGTTTGAAGAAAACAGTAAAGTTTGTATCTAATGTGTAATTTTCGGAGTAAAAACCGTCCACAGATACATCACATTGTTTGAAAGCAAACGTTATCTTTTCTGAAACAATGAAATTCCTCCATTTTTCTTTAATGAGATGGTCAGAAGAATTACAAACTTGTAGACCATCATCCGTTATTCTGTACTCATCATAAGAGTACATTCGATCTTGGTACATCATTGAGAAATTGTTCCATACTCTGTATTCATCTTCATACTTTATAGTGAAGGTAAAATTGGCGCATTCGGTCATACATGTTATAAGTTTACCTTCAAATACAGCATAATCGTACTTTGTTATCAGCTTCTTTGTTGCCGAAATCAGAATTCCAAAATTCTTAAGCACAGTATATTCCCATCGGTCGAACTCAATGTATATAATGGGTTTATTGCAACTTTTTTCATATATTGTCGCCTTTACCCAGTAATTACGTAGTTTCCAAATATTCCGTACGTAGTTATCAGTGGAGTTGCAAATTATTACGCTATCATTCAGAACTCGATACTCAGTATAATCGTACACCTTGTTCTTATAGAGTATTGAAAAGTCAGTCCGAACTTTGTATTCATCATCGTATGTTATACTGATGATTGAATTGTTGCACATTAACAGATCTTCCTTGGTATACTCTGTTGATGTGGATCTGAATTTTCCATCGCACGTATAACATTTGCGGTAACGGTTTATCACCCCATAGTCATTCCTTGTGACATACTGACCACGACTTCCCAAATAGAGAGTGAACTGCTCATTCACAACGTAATTCTCTCCGGAAAACAAAACGATTTTCGATTTATTGCAACTTTTTTGATACTTTGTCAACTTTACCCATTTATTGCGTACTTTCCAAATATTCCTTACGTCGTTTTCAGTGGAGTTACAAATCTTTATGCTATCATTCAGAACTCGATACTCAGTATAATCGTACACCTTATTCTTGTAAAGTATTGAAAAGTCATTCCGAACTTTGTATTCATCATCGTATTTTAAATTGATAATTGAATCGTTGCACATTAATAGATCTTCCTGGGTATACTCTGATGATGTGGGTCTATCGTTTACTTCGCATATTATAAGTTTACCGTCTGTCGCCCAATAGTCATTTCTTGTGAAGTATTGACCATCACCTGCGAAATAGACAATGAACTGTTTATTCACAGTGTAATAACTTTGGGCGACCAACCAGGAGGTTCCAAATCGTTTATTGCAACTTTTCTGATATATTGTCGCCTTTACCCATTTATTGCGCACTTTCCAAATGTTCCTTACGTAGTTATCAGTGGAGTTACAAATCGTTATGCTATCATTCAGAACTCGATACTCATACTCGGTATAATCGTACACCTTGTTCTTATAGAGTATTGAAAAGTCAGTCAGAACTTTGTATTCATCATCGTATTTTATATCGATGATTGAATCGTTGCACATTAATAGATCTTCCTGGGTATATTCTGTCGATGCGGCTCTTAACTTTTCTTCGCATATATAAGGTTTACCGTCTTTCAGCTCATACTCATTTCTTGTGACATATTGACCACGACCTCCCAAATAGACAGTGAACTGCTCATTCACAGTGTAATTCTCTCGAGAAATCAAAACGAATTTGGATTTGTTGCAGCTTTTATGATGCATTTGTTCCTTTACCCATTTATTGCGTAGTTTCCAAATATTCCGTACGTAGTTATCAGTGGAGTTACACATCTTTATGCTGTCATTCAGAGCTCGATACTCAGTATAATTGTACACCTTGTTCTTATAGAGTATTGAAAAGTCAGTTCGAACATTGTATTCATCATCGTATTTTATATTGATGATTGAATCGTTGCACATTAATAGATCTTCTTTGGTATACTCGGTTGATATGGGTTTGAACTTTTCTCTGCATATATAAGGTTTACCGTCTTTCAACCCATAGTCGTTTCTTGTGAAATATTGACTCCAAAGTGCGAGATAGACAGTGAACTGCTCATTCACAGTGTAATTCTCTCGAGAAATCAAAACGAATTTGGATTTGTTGCACTTTTTATGATGCATTGCAAACTTTATCCACTTAGTGCGTACTTTCCAAATCTTCCTTACGTAGTAGTTATCAGTGGAGTTACAAATCTTTATGCTATCATTCAGAACTCGATACTCAGTATAATTGTACACTTTGTTCTTGTAAAGTATCGAAAAGTCCGTCTGAACTTTGTATTCATCATCGTATTTTATATTGATGATTGAATTGTTGCACATTAATAGATCTTCCTGGGTATACTCTGTTGATGTGGGTTTGTTGTTTTCGTTGCATATTGTTAGTTTACCATCTTCCACCCAATAATCATTTCTTGTAAAATAATGACCATCGGCACCCGAATAGACAGTGAACTGTTTATTCATAGTGTAATACGCTCGGTTGAACGAGAAGGTTATGACGGGTTTATTGCAACTTTTTCCATGCATTGTCAACTTTACCCACTTATTGCGTACTTTCCAAATATTCCTTTCGTAGTTATCAGTGGAGTTACAAATCTTTATGCTATCATTCAGAACTCTATACTCAGTATAATCATACATCTTGTTTTTATGGTTTATTGAAAAGTCAGTCCAAACTTTGTATTCATCATCGTATTTTATATTGATGATTGAATTGTTGCACATTAATAGATCTTCCTTGGTATACTCTGTTGATTCGAGTCTTAACTTCTCTTTGCATATATAAGGTTCACCGTCTTGAACCCCATAGTCATTTCTTGTGAAATATTGACTCCTAGGTGCGAGATAGATAGTGAACTGCTTATGCACAGTATACTTTCGGTTCAACCAAAAGGTTCTAATGGGTTTATTGCAACTTTTTTCATGCCTTGTCAACCTTACCCATTTATTGCGTACATTCCAAATATTCCTTACGTAGTTATCAGTGGAGTTACAAAATTTTATGCTATCATTCAGAACTCGATACTCAGTAAAATTGTACACCTTGTTCCCATAGAGTATTGAAAAGTCAGTCCGAACTTTGTATTCATCATCGTATTTTATACTGATGATTGAATCATTGCACATTAATAGATCTTCCTGGGTATACTCTGTTGATTCGGGTCTGAACCTTTCGTCGCATATATAAAGTTTACCGTCTTCCAACCCATAGTCATTTCTTGTGAAATATTGACCACGACTTGCAAAATAGACAGTGAACAGCTTATTCACAGTGTAATACTTTTGGTGCAACGAAGAAGCTCTAATTGGTTTATTGCAACTTTTTTCATGCATTCTCGCTTTTATCCATTTATTGCGTACTTTCCAAATATTCCGTACGTAGTTATCAGTGGAGTTACAAATCTTTATGCCATCATTCAGAACTCGATACTCAGCATCATGGTGCACCTTGTTCTTATAGAGTATTGAAAAATCTGTCCGAACTTTGTATTCATCATCGTATTTTATATTGATGATTGAATCGTTGCACATTAATAGATCTTCCTCAGTATATTCTCTTGATATGGGTCTGAACTTTTCATCACATATATAAGGTTTACCGTTTTCCACCCCATAGTCATTTCTTGTGAAATATTGACGTTCAGCTGCCGAATAGAGAGTGAATTGCTTATTCACAGTGTAATACTTTCGGTACAACCATGACTTTCTAATGGGGTTTTTGCAATTTTTTTGATGTACTGTCGCCTTTACCCATTTATTGCGTACTTTCCAAATATTTCTTACGTAGTTATCAGTGGAGTTGCAAATCTTTATGCTATCATTCAGAACTCGATACTCAGTATAATTGTACACCTTGTCCTTATAGAGTATTGAAAAGTCAGTTCGAACTTTGTATTCATCATCGTATGTTATATTGATGATCGAATCATTGCACATCAATAGATCGTCCTGGGTATACTTTGTTGATTTCGGTCTGAACTTTTCTTTGCATGTAAAGGGTTTACCGTCTTCCACTCCATAGTCATTCCTTGTGAAAAATTGACCACGACGTCCCAAATAGACAGTGAACTGCTTATTCACAGTGTAATACTTTCGGTGGAACCAAGACTCTCTAATGGGTGTTTTGCAACTTTTTTGATGTATTTTCCTCTTTACCCATTTATTGCGTATCTTCCAAATATTCCTTACGTAGTTATCAGTGGAGTTACAAATCTTTATGCTATCATTCAAAGCTCGATATTCTGTATAATCGTGCACGTTGTTCTTATAGAGTATTGAAAAATCAGTCCAAACTTTGTATTCATCATAGTATTGTATATTGATGATTGAATCGTTGCACATTAGTAGATCTTCCTCAGTATACTCTCTTGTTGTGAGTCTGAACTTTTCTTTGCATATATAAAGTTTACCGTCTTCCACCCCATAGTCATTTCTTGTGAAGAATTGACTCGTAACTAGGTAATAGACAGTGAACTGCTTATTCACAGTGTAATACTTTCGGTACAGCCCAGACTCTCTGATGGGTTTATTGCAACTTTTATAGTGCATTCTTGCCTTCACCCATTCATTCCGTACTTTCCAAATATTCCTTACGTAGTTATCAGTGGAGTTACAAATCTTTATGCTATCATTCAGAACTCGATACTCAGTATAATCGTACACCTTGTTCTTATAGAGTATTGAAAAGTCGGTTCGAACTTTGTATTCATCATCGTATGTTATATTGATGATTGTATTGTTGCACATCAATAGATCTTCCAGGGTATACTCAGATTTTGAATCAATTTCACGTCTGTTCCGGAGATGTTGAGTTGTTAGTGAAGCGAACTTTTCTCTTTTGGCTGCTTCTCTTAAGTCGTTTTGGTAAAAAATTTGATTTTCCAATGACGATATGCTTTTCATGCTCCAATTAGTTTGCCATTTTGTCTCACTTGTGTGGGAGATGGTTGTCGATTCGTTGCTTGGAACTTTTACCTCAGACGGCGAAGGAATTGAAGAAGACGGTTCTGGGCGCTTCTGTATTCTATCACTTCTGAGTATTTTCATCGCAGTTCCTAAAAATTAATTACGGTTAATATATTTGCCGTTTCCGAAGTGCGAACATTCTCACATTTTCAAAATTTACCTTTTCTAACCATCTTTGAAAGATGAGTTTTCTTCCGCGACTTGCGGCCATCAATTTGTTTCGCATTTTCTGTCAAGTTAGAGACTCGCTCGCCTTGTTTGAGAGAAATGTCAACATTCACGGGTTTACCTTTGAATTCATCTTTTAATTTGTTCGGTTCTGTTTTATCCTCTCGCCTGTCATACTCTGAACCACCACCAGGATAAAAACAGGCGAAAATCAGACAGAAGGAAAAGAAAACGACTCGATACAAGAGTCGAAAATTAAAGCCACTACCCATGTTGCAACTGCAGACGTCGTTAACCAACTGTTTATTTTGGCAAAATACAGAGTTTAAAACAGTTTCAAGTTTTGACAATCTTAATTTTTTTTGTAAAATTTAGTCCGTTGTTATGGCAACCAATGCGAAACAAAATTAGTACTGAGAATTATCTAATGCTTTGTATACTGTTGAAAAACAAGGACGGTAACCCCGAATTTTTTCATCCATGTTTTTTTCTTTGTGCGTGTAACGAGAATGTATAGATTGTAGTAAAGCCATCTTCTGTATAGGAAAGGAACAATTTCCTTTATCCTTTGAATTTTATTTGGCAATCATATCAAGCGAAAATATGCTTGGCATTGACATTGTGATTTGTGTACCTTTAATATTGGATTATTGCGGTTTTCGTATTACAAATATTTTAAATACATGTTTTCTTAAACAATTCGTTGGGTTTTTAATATCTATAGTTCAATGACGTATTTCACCTGCTTTACTCTTTAGACATTTGTAACGAATAATAGTTTTAAAATAGCAGGGAAACGTAATATTTCATAACTATCAAAAATCAAGATAAATAGTTCTTAAACCATTGACGAAATTGGTTTGACTCTTGACTAGCATTAAGTTATTTTCTCCACCAGGTTTGTTACACCTAATAATAATAATTTAATTTCCACACATTCTACTTTACAATATTTACAAATTTAAAAGGACAATATTATCAACTTAAGTTTGATATATGTGTGGATAAGCTTAATTCCTTTTCTCCAATTAGCTTTGGCAGGACCGAGTAGGCCTTTGGAGACTTAGAATGAGGGACTTCTGATTTGTCCCCAAGTCTCTGTGGATCCAAGCTCGGAAATCGGAACCCAACCGGGTGAAAAAGTTGCGATGCGGAAATTTCCAACAACCGTGAAATTGGTCCGTATAATTTTTCCCCGGTGGAAAAAATTGGTTTGTTCTGCCTTTGTCATTTGGCAAATGTCCCGGAAAACAGAGAGCTGTTTAAAAAGGAAAAACTTGAAGATTATTTTATTTGTGTCTGTTGGTTTACACAACGCTGTCCCGAAGTCGCTGATTTAACACCAAAACTTGATGGATTCGAGCGCTTAGAACCACCACGCTTAGAATCAATAGCAAAAGCATATCTTTCAAAATGTTTCGGTGAAAAAATAATGTAGAAAAGCCTTGTAATATACTTTGAGTCATTAGTTTGCAAATTAAGTGCAGAAGTGGGAAATATTTCTTTTTTTCTGGGAACCTGGGTTTAGGGCTCAAAATTTTCTGCACAAAATTACAATATATGGGAAAAATACTAAAAATGTGTCGTTTGTGGCTGACTTTTTTAACTTAATTGTTTATCATAATCTTCACTAAGATGTGTTGTCGTATGAAGTAATATGTCTTTAAGACCGGTAAGTCATGCAAGATGAATGCTGAAATAGTCGTAGTAGTTACTGAATTAAAAACACATTTCCTACTGCAGGCTATATAAATATTTTCGTTCCGAACTATTCCGCTTTAATTTTGGTATCGAGTGAATCAGTAGATTCAGTGGCGTGCTAGGTACTATTTTTCTGGGGGGGCCAGTCGACTGGTAACCAAGATGCGCCCCTATAATATTACGCTTGATAAACGAGGGCCGAAGGCACGAGTCGAGCGCCGCAGGTGCGCGGTAGGGAGGTCCGGGGGCAGTGCCCCCCAGTAAAATTTTTGAATTTAGAGTCTCTGAAATGCCATTTCCTGGATAGCCTGCGAACAGGCCCTGGGTTGCGGGCGGCGCGAAGAATACGTTCCTGGACTTTGGGGGGAAGATTTGACAGAAATCTGATGGTCAGGAAACGGCATTACAACGTGTCGAAATTTGCAAATTGGTTAGAATTTTGTAGTAGTACTTAAATTGGGCAATGCTAACTACTTCCAGCAATTAATCTAATTCCAATTCTATTTTCTACTGATCTAGTGATCTGAATATATTGTGAGGTAGCAAGAGGGACTTTTTTAACTCATCCAGGCTCAGGGAACGAGATTGGCCTATCAGTCGATCTGAAGCTGATTAAACGTGTAAATGTTTAAATAAACATTTTTGAATGTTCACTCACCGACACAAACGACGGTAATGTATCCAGAGCGCGCAAAAGAGTAATTCTCACTGGGGAACTGGTTTCTAGTGAAGAAAACGTCATTGAATGGTATTGCGCATGCTCAGTAAGGTTTTATTTTCTAATTTTATTATTCAAGTTTCTACTTCAAAACAACAACAAAGAATGGCGAAATATTAATGTTGTTTTAAAGCCATTTTCTCTTCGGAGAAGGCTTTTTGTAGATCATGAATTTGGCTTCTAGTTCGGGAGAGCTGGGCGGAAACCTGTTGTTCGTAAACTTCAATCAGGACGTCTCGTGAGTGATGTAATTTTTCACTTATGCTTCTGAAATTCGACCGATTTTCACTTTTGCTGAGGCAAAATATTTTCATTGTTTATACAGGTCAATTGCAGTGGGCAGCAAGACGGGCTATAAGCTATTTTCATTAAATTCTGTGGAGAAGCTTGAAGAAATATACAGTTACGGTGAGCGAATTAAGTGGTTTTATTTCATACAAATGTTCATATTTTTGTTTTTTAAATTTTTTTACCCTTTGTTCTTTGGCGTTTGGTCAATACAACTGATACAAGATGTCAGAATTTTTTATAATTTTGATTGCGTGAAAAATTGCGGTTTGTGTAAAAACATTGTGTCAGATTTTTAAAGCAGTCCTTTTCAAAACAAGTTTATGTTGATGTACATTTTAGCAGCCTCAATTATTACTTTTAACACCTTACTGTATAGCCATACTTAGTAGTTAGTTCATGATTAACCCTTTTGTTTAAAAAAATATCTTTAATTTGGGGGTTTGGCTGGATACAATATCAGACCTGCCAAGTCTCACGATTAAGTCCCCAAATCTCACAATTTTCGGCAAAATCTCTGCTAAAACCACAAGTGATTCCAAACACCTGTGGAAAAAAGAAATATGCTATTATTTTGTGAGACTTGACACTGGAAGCTACTGGAGCCATAAAGAAAAAACAGCCTATTTTTAATAAGCCTTGCATTACGGTTATATTAACAAAATATAAATGCATACTATCCTAAGATTGAATATCTATTGATTATTTTGTAGTGTTGTTAAAGTTAACCCTGGTCATATTAATGAGCAATCCTGAAAATTTCTACATCTCACGACTTTTTAGATAGCAACTCGCTATTTTTGCTACTCAAGGGTTGGCAGGTCTGCAATATAATTCTGAAAACTTGGTCATACATTAGTGACAGACACTAGGGGAGGCAACCCTTCTCCAATAATTTGTGAAAGCCTTTGATATGCATTAGTAGGATATAAATCAAATTAAATATTGCATGAATTTATAGGCAAAAATGGTTTAAAGAACTAAGATTTTTAGCTATAAAAAGTGCCCATATGTTGGCAACTTAGTTTGCCCCCTCCCCCCAATATTTCACATAATCCCCCCCCTCCCCTCCTGCTCTTTGCCCCCCCTCCATATTTTGCATAGTGTCATTTTTGTTGGACACATTCAGACGCTAATCATTTATAGAATTGAATTAAACGAGACTATTTGCACAATACAGTATATTGCATTGTAATTATTTCATTTGCATATGAAATTTAATATAAATTCAATATTATAATAGCATTTAATTTGGTCAATATACTGCAACAATATTGCAAAGTTGAAAGGAATCCAATTGACAATTTATCATAGTTTAATATATGATATATTCTACTAAGTAATAACTTTCTTTGCATGTGTAACAAATTATTAAGAGATTGCATTTTGGTTTTGCAGTCTCTGCTAAGCATTTCTGTGCAAAAAACTGTAGTTTTGTAAGTGGAACCATAATTAAAGGTCAGCTGATCTTATAAATGCTGTTATTTGCATGCTTATATAGAAAGTGAAGATATATGTATTGTGGAAAGATTGTTTTCCAGTAGTCTTGTGGCTGTTGTTAGTTTGTCTGCACCAAGAAAGCTGAAAGTTTGTCATTTTAAAGTGAGTCATTTCTTTATTGCACTTTTTACTGTATACAAGTTTATTTCTTATAAAATATAAGCATGTCATTTTTAATACTTGATCAGTCAATTTTAATTAATTAAGTAAACTTATTGAAGCCCACTGCTTTCCCCTGGTTGAGTAAAATCATCTGGCATTAGACAGAGTAAAATAATAAAGTAGGGCGCATTAGGGTGCAATGCAACTTTAGTTAATAGTTAACTACTAGACACATCGGTTTAACCCATTAAGCTGCAGATCTTCCCCATTGACGAGTAAAATTGTCTGGCGTTAGACAAGTAAAAAAAAGTAGGGCACACTGGGGCACATTGGGCCATTCCATTTATTGTACACCCCTATGGACGAGTTCAATAAAATTTGAACCCCTAAGAAAGAAAGATCGAAGTGCCGACACAAACACCCTCCCAGAAATTAAGACATTTTTGCCTTACCCCTCAGAAAAAAACGCAAAGATCAAAGGATGCTGATGCACGCAACCCCTCAGAAATGGCTTTTTCAAACCCCCTCAGAAATTCTCGTCCACAGGGGGGGGTATATTAAATGGAATGGCCCATTGGGGCTCAATGGGTTAACCCAATTATTGAACACCAGCATTCACCCTAAATGGCTAGTAAAATCATCTGGTGTTAGACAGAGTAAAATAATATTTAAGCAGATTGCATTGGGACGTTAATATTTCTTAAGCTTATCACTTAAAGCATTAATATTTCTTTGTTTTTTGTATATTTTTAGAAAGGAACAGAAATATGCAATTACAGTTATCCCAATACCATTTTATCTGTGAAACTTAATAGAATGGTAAGAAGTCTATATTCAGGCCAAGGGACCATGACAGTTCCCTGTAGAAGCCGGTGACCTGTGAAGTTTGCCGTCTACTTCCTAAATGTTTGCCATTTTTCTGTGCTCCCGCGCTCACATACTTTACAATACACACCCTAATACCTTCACCTTACCGTCTACTTTTTCTGTTGCTCTTGCTACTTTATATCCTAATGAGAACCCTGCCTGTTATTGTCTGATAGGTTGATCGACGTTCAGGTGTTGTATGCATGTAGTTTGTGTGTGCCTCTAACTGGTGAATGTTTTGATTCAGAGATTGCTGGTGACACTTGAAGAAAGTTTATATATTCACAACATACGAGATATGAAGGTAGTTCACAAATTCAATGCAAAGTAGGGATGAGCCGGTCACTGAAATTGCCGATTAGCCGATTCGATTAATCGGTGGCCGATAATACCAAATAATCGGCCGATTAATCGGCCAAAGCCGATTATTTCCATTAACACATTTACCAGTAGGCGTTAGTTGCCCTGATGAACCTCAAATGCTTTTAAACATTAAAATGAAACTTGAGAAGCTAATGTAGCAAAGCACTTTTCCTTCCTTCTACAGCTGGATACAAATTGAAAAGTTTTCATGACATTCTCTTTTATCTCATGTAATGGTCTTCCGTGCGCACACAATGTTTTCCGGTCATGGGGGTTACATGTACAAGTGTTAATTTTCGTACTTAATAATTGCATTTGCCATGAAGAGGCGAGATAAATGCAAGATCTTATTTGTACGTATTTGTGTAGCAGCTGCATGCCACTCTATAACGTGAAAAATTGTCAATGAAAAATTGTCAGTGAAAAATTGGCAAAAAACACAATGAATACACAGATTTTCATTTATTTCTAGTAGAAAATAAAGAAACTGGTCAATAATCGGCAAATGGCCGATTATACTGTACAGAAATAATCGGCCAATTACCGATTATTAAAAATTGGCCGATTAATCGGCTTGGCAGATTAATCGGCTCATCCCTAATGCAAAGATTTCCTGTTAGTATCTACCCAGAGCACAAGAGGGATTCCCTAATGGACCTATTCCCTAATGAACAAAATTTTGATCTAGACAAGTCTAGACAAACATTTCACCACAGCTTGAAAGAGCATCACAAAATTAGTAATATTCCAAAGTTTCGTTGCGAAATGACTTGTAAAATGGAGATAATATAGCACTGCAAAGTTTGCCGTTTTTCAGTCATTTTGTATTATGCACGGGAAATTGATACCGCTTTCTGAAAAAGTTATCAATTTCCCATGCGTAATACAAAATGACTGAAAAACGGCAAACTTCTCGGTGCTATATTATCCGCATTTTACAACGTTTCGGAATATTACTAATTTTGTGATGCTCTTTCAAGCTGTGACGAATTGTTTGTCTAGACTTGTCTAGATCAAAAGTTTGTTCATTAGGGAATAGGTCCATTGTATATTCCTTTATCGATTTTCTTATTTTCATTTATTTCATACCTCCCACATGGAGGAAATTGGAAGTTAATCCCCTACCTCATTTAGACGACACCCTCCGGGGCCCCACCCCATCCGGAAGGCAGACACTTCCTCCATGGGGCACTGTAGAACTTTTCTGCATTGACCCATTATGATACAATGATAAGATCATGGCAAGTTCTTGCTGGATTTTTTGCAAGATCCTGGCAATGTGAAAAATTATTTTCAGTGTAAAGTATATATGTTTCAACTTGTCCTTTATATATAATGACTAATATAATTTTGTTCATGTATTATAGGTCTTACATACTATCAGAGATACTCCACCAAATACTCTAGGTAAATATGCATGATTTGAGTGTGTCCACACCAGGCAAGCCAAAAAGTTTGGTTGACGCAGTGGGAATCGAATCCGTAGGGCGAAAATATTTGTATCTATCTGGGAACCAACTAAAAATATGGCATTTTCTGGGAGTGTCAGTATATTAGTCATTAAGCCAATTAAATTTTTAGCCACTTTTAGTTGGGGAGCCTAAATGTGTTTGGGCCCCTCCACTTTTTAACATTATGGTCATTGGTCAATAATAAACCACAAAGTTAATTGATATTATTTCAGTTCCACATGTAGACAAAACCATTTGAGATATTTTATGACATTTTGTTACCTTTAGAACTCTGTAAATCTCCTTAGCCCCGTTTACACGACAGTCATTTTGGGTACGGCACGCTTAAATTTTGGCACGCGGACCCATGCTTTTTGGTCCGCCTGTTGCGTTTACACGACGAAATTTTTGTTCTAAAACTTTTGGGTTCGGCACGCTTAAACTGGGAACGGCACTCTTACATTCAGGGTCAAAACCTTGACCTGACATGAAATATCTGATCTATTCAGCCATAACTTTTTGGTGTAGCAAAAAGTGTATTAAACTTTATTCCGAGCATTAAATTAACATTTCATTTTTACCAATTCTCTCAGCTTTCCGGAGTAAAATAAGCAGAAAATATATTTTTATTGAGTAGTTTAAGTTTTCGAAAATTTGGATTGAAGTATTTCCAGACAGTTATTGACATTTTCGTAAAAAATACAAAGTTTGTGTATTTCCATGCATGCATGTATTTTTTCAACTGTAAGCTTATAAACTCATATAAACCTAGCGAAATCTGTACTTGTCGGTGCTTGAAAAACTATTATATGAAAGTGTTTTAATTTTCTAAGCTATGGATCATGATATTTCATTTGACATTGACCTTCATGTCGATAAACAACTTTGTAATAAAGCAATAAATTCATATTATAAAAATATAGGATGCCATTTTGAAAGCGTGCACAGTGCGAACAAGAAACACTGCGTCTTTTAATTGGCAACACTATAACATTCAGTAACCTCGTATAAACTGGCTGACAAGCAGCGACAACAGTTTCATTTCAGAATATTTCGTTGAAAATTAATTTATACTAACAACAATGATTCGGCTGCAGGCTCACTACATGATTATGGTGTGGTGGATGTTGACAGATAGCACTTCGTCCTCGGCAAATGATTGTTAATTGTTAATTATGAAATAACAATAATCTTCACCATCACATATATCAGCATTACTTAAACTGCTTAAATACAGTTCTCTTTCTCTCAGTCGCTTTGCTGTGAGCTTTAACTTGAGTGTAGCAAGAATACCAGTTGAATATATAGCTTCTTTATGCATGACCATAATATATATCGGAGCTCTTGTATATAGCTTCGTCTGACCATGCACATTTTCCATCGATATCTGTTTGTATATAGACACAATATTTTTGCAATGTGAGAAACAAAACGCGTGCGTAACAAGTTTTTGGTCCGCGGACCCATTTTTAAGCGGGCCGAGACTACCTCCTGAGGAGGTCTCGGCCCGCTTAAAATTTTGGGCCCGCGGACCCTTAATTTTGCGTTTACACGACAAATATTAAGAGTGCCGTGCCCAAAAAAATGGGTCCGCGTGCCAAAATTTAAGCGTGCCGTGCCCAAAATGACTGTCGTGTAAACGGGACTAGAGACTCTAGTTTCAAACTTTTTCCGGGGGGCATGCCCCCGGACCCCCTAGGACATCACGCGCCTTCGGTAGGCACTAAGTGTGCCCCCCACTTTTACAGCCGTTCCGACACCCCTGCATACAGCACAACCATGCCACCGATTTGTATGATATTTTCTCCGAAGAAATTGGCTAGTAAATAAATATGTGCAATAAAAGTTTGTTTTTCGTTGTATTTAGGCCTATGTGCATTATCACCGAATTCAGATAATTGTTTTCTGGCATACCCTGGCAGTAATCAGGTTTGTTCAAATTGTATTAAATCCACCATTTTGTTTAATATGTAATTGTTTCACAGTACATGGCTGGAGATTATTCCCGTGATTCTTGTAATTGTTAATTAACACCTTGTCCACCATACGTACCCGTTCGGTTTGTTAGGTGTCAGCTCAGCTGACCATGGGGGGTGACCTGGACTGACTACTGTTACTTGGACTCAGATTAAGATCCATGACAATGGCATTTTGAGCTGCCACCGTGACCCCCCACCGTACTAACACACACCAATTAAAATTGGTGGAAATAAATTTTTAAACTGGATTGCCAGTGGAAAGTCGTTGAGCTAAGTGTGCAAAAAAAAATTCAAAACGCATGTTGTCGTTTGGACGTCAGACTTCGAATGATAGATTTCACCTAATCCCATTGTGCCCCCCCCCCGGCATGTGATGTGCTAACATCAGGATACTTGGTTACCAAGTTGCTAACCTTGGTTATTGCATAACCTCATTAAATTTCAGATTGGAGAAGTTCAAATATTTGATGCTGTTAATTTGGTAAGTCTGGTGCAATGATTGGTAATCCTGACACAACAGATAGCTTTGTACTGTATCGATTGTTAATGAGACAAATTTGATCATATTGAGTGCATTCAAATCTGATCACTTTCACGTGCTCTATTTTATTCCAGAGGGCAGTGACAATGATCTCAGCTCATGATTCTCCTGTTGCAGCTTTAACATTTAACACTTCAGGCACTAAACTGGCCAGTGCCTCAGAGAAGGTAGGTTGACCCATGATTGAGTGCCAGCACTTTCTCCTTGACGAGTAAAATCGTCTGGTACTCAATGGACCTATTCCCTAATGAACAAAATTTTGATCTAGACAAGTCTAGACAAATATTTCATCACAGTTTGAAAGAGCATCACAAAATTAGTAATATTCCGAAGTTTCGTTGCGAAATGTTGTAAAATGCAGATAATATAGCCCTGCGAAGTTTGCCGTTTTTCAGTCATTTTGTATTACGCACGGGAAATTGATACCTTTTTTCAGAAAGCGGTATCCACTTCCCGTGCGTAATACAAAATGACTGGAAAATGGCAAACTTCGCAGGGCTATATTATCCGCATTTTACAACATTTCGCAACGAAACATCGGAATATTACTAATTTTGTGATGCTCTTTCAAGCTGTGATGAAATTGTTGTCTAGATCAAAATTTTGTTCATTAGGGAATAGGTCCTGGGCATTGGCTAATCAAACCTTCTGCCCATGTATCCTGTCAAACATCTGCCCATGTATCCTGTTAACCCTTTAAGTGACAATATACCCTAATATGCCCTACTTTATTATGCTACTCTGTCTAATCACAGACAATTTTGCTCATCAAGGGGAGAGCACGGGTACTCAGGGCTTTCAGAATTATTCTGAGTAGGTGTCTGTTTTGATAAAGTAGGCGGCTGTTGGGAGGGAGTGGTCTATAGGGAGTCTTAAAGTCATCTTTATTAACTATTGTATATTGATTAGATATAGCAACAGCATTGATTAGATATAGCAACACAACTGTAACCAAATTATAATGTATCACTACTTCCATTCTTCAACAAAATAACTTCAAGATTTAAGATGGCGAATAACTAAATCGGTTTAACGGAATAGTACGTCATTTTCGAAAATAACCAGGCTATAAAGTAGAGCAGGTTGATGAAAAGTAACTTAGTTTGTTTGAAAGCTTAGAATGGAGGAAGGAGAGCAGAATTGATGTTTCGAATACTAAACAAAGTAACCAACGGTAAACCTTGTGCCACCCGCCGAGCTCCGGCGGCCGCCGGGTTATTTTGAAAGCTCTGGTACTCATTGTGTTAACTTTTGTGTTATTGCTGTTATAGGGAACGATAATTAGAGTATTTTCAATTCCGGATGGTCAAAAGCTGTTTGAATTCCGTAGAGGAGTTAAGAGGTACATACTGTACAACATAATTATATTAATTATGCAAATCTCAGTCTTATCTTGTTACTTCATGGAATATCTAAGAGAGTTGTGTGGTTTATTTTAGATGTGTCGTAATCAGTTCATTAGCATTCAGCATGGACTCAATGTTTTTGTGTGCGTCCAGTAATACCGAAACAGTTCATGTATTTAAACTGGAAATGCCAAAAGACAAGTAAGTTCCCATACAGAATAGTATCTCAGTAATCTTTGGGAAGCCTCGCAGTGCCTCGGAAGGTCGTCTCCAATTGGATGGGAATTTTCTAAAGAACGAAGCAATTCATTGTTATCAACACAAAAGCAATTGTCAAATCGAGCCAATGAAAATCACTCTTCCGAGCTACTGCGAGGCTACCCTAATGTTTAACTGATAATTAAGAATTCAAGAGTGATATTATTGTTACTTTTTTAACATTTCAGGCCAGTCGAGGAACCAAGTGGTTGGATGGGATATTTTGGCAAGGCCTTATCTCCCAGCAACTACCTACCTTCCCAGGTAATACCGTATGTCTTAACAATTCATTTTGTTAGTAAGGCCAAAAAATACCTGGGTTTCCTATTTCTTGTTGCAAGAAATGTTACGAGTTTTCTTTTTGTTAATATTTTTATAAATGCTGATGCATGAGAATGGCATTCTATGTCAATTACGGCAGCACAGATGGCACGAACATTCGTTAAATGTTATATCAAATTTGAAACAAACAGGCTATATACACTGTACTTTATATGCAGTAACTAATTACAAAACCAACGCCACGGACTGGGTACGAAAAATTGGCCCAAGCTTTTTGCAAATTTCGGTGACCA
Source organism: Paramuricea clavata (assembly GCA_902702795.2). Lineage (NCBI taxonomy): Eukaryota > Metazoa > Cnidaria > Anthozoa > Malacalcyonacea > Plexauridae > Paramuricea > Paramuricea clavata. Next base: position 19,874 of record CACRXK020005908.1, read on the forward strand.
ACAGCTAGGTAGGGTCGTGAAACCGGAAACCCACGTATTTTTGTCCAAATATTTTGCATTTGTCTTCGAAGTTGTAATGAGTAGGCGGATTCAGTATAATTAGGCATATTTCATAATTCAGTGTAAGGAATATTTATAAAACACGTCTGAACAGACATTGAAGCATGGTTCAGTCTAGTACTGGCAGGGCCGCCGAGAGAATTCGCGGGGCCCAGGGCAAATCTCTGGGGGGCCCACGACATCGTTATTTTTAAGCTAGACCCAAGTCAGTCACCCAACTAGACCTTAGCTAGACTGCATGTGGAGCTACTGCAAGGGGCCCTCAATTTCAAAAATGCTCTGGCCAATTTAAAGAACCTACTCAATTTTAGGCTCTCGCTCTCATTCAAATCTTCAGAAATGTATTGCCTTTAATCTATATAGATGCAGGTTTATTAGCATAGCATGACCAGTTGCCCTGACTAGCTTCGCAACTGCAGTGTATAGTAACTCTAATAGACAACTTATGCATGCATGCATTGCAATGCGTAGCGGTACTCAGGGCCGCCGAGAGGGGGGGGGGGCAAATTGCCCCACGTCCCCGCCTTAATAGGACCCCAACGTATAATGCAAATCATTAAAAACTTGCATAGCATGACCTGTTGCTCTGGCTAGCTTCGCCACTGCTGTACAGTGTATTATTTTCCGAAGCAGTACTTGGGTAACCGTATTTGATTTCCAATCATTTTAGGTAGCAGAGGTATTCAGTCAAGGTCGGGCATTCGCGAATGTCAAGTTACCTGCGGCAGGATTGAAGAATGTTTGTGGAATAGCAACGTGAGTACGGAGATAACTCATTGCAAAGATCAGTTGGAAAGAGAACACATAAAGTAGATTGATAGAGAGGCAAAATTTGATTTTCTATAAAATACCGTATTTCCTATATTTAGTAGTAGTGGCAGCAGCTGTAACAGTAGCAGTAGTATACTGCAGCAGTAAGTAGCAACAGCAGCATCAATAGTAGCAGCAACAGTAACAGCACCAACAGCAGCAATAACAGTAGCAGTATTGTAGTAGCAGCAGCAGCAGTAGTTGTAGCAGCAACAGTAACAACACCAACAGCAGCAGTAACAGTAGCAGCAGTAAGGCAATCAACCTCGTTCCCAGGCTCTTCCCTCTTTTTGATTCCTCAAAAAGAGGAAAGAGCCTGGGAACGAGGTTGTAAGCCAGTAACAGTACCAACAGCAACAGCAGCGATAACAGTAGCAGCAGTAGTAGTAGCAACAGCATTATGTAGCAGCAACAGTATCAACAGCAGCAGTAACAGTACGTATGTAGCAGCAGCAATAGTAGCAACAGTGACAGAAACAGCAGTAACAACAGCATTGACAGTAACACCTCGTTCAAAATACGTACGTGCATTCAAAGTCGGACTTTCAGTGATCAGCAATTCAGAGATAACATATTGAATGCATACTAACTTGGAGTATGTCTTATGTTTTAGTATAAGTAGACTACCTCGTTTATTGGTAGCAACAGCTGATGCATATTTATACATTTATAATATTGACCCCGAGGAAGGAGGCGACTGCACACTGCTTAAACAACACAGGTATGTATATGTTTCATTCTCTCTTTTCCAATACCTAACTCATTGTATTTGTACTGGGTAGCTCTAGCTCAGGTTCTAAACCTATCAGTTCTAATTTGCGCGCCTCAAATTTCTATTAAGGGTCATCGCCTTTTGATCCAGTGTTACTATAGGAAGAAACCGAAGCTAAAATAACTCGGCTCTTACAGTAACTGTTCTTTCTTGAGGTGCATCAACTATTTCGCTGACCTCAGAATGACATTTTGTCAAAACGTTTTTCTTCAGAATTGGTTTAGAAACAAATTTGGAGTAGGGTTAGGGTAGGGTTAGGGTAAGGATTAGAGTTGGTGTTAGGAGTAGGGTAAGTGTTAGTGTTAGTAAAACCGTTGCTTTGTTACGTTTTGTCACTGTGAGGCCAGCGAAATAATCTCTTCCTATTACTGCATGCACCTCACTCTTTTATGTTCGTATGGAAGAAAACATGAAATCCTACGTTCCTATAACCTGAAGTTCAGGCCCTATCACAGAATAGGGCCTGACACAAAACCTATCTAAAGTGTGGGATTCGGACGGGAAATCTGATTGGTTGATCAGCATCATGAAGGATTTTGATTGGTTGCAAGTTCACATAAACAACAGTTTTAAAAATAGCTCGGTCAAGGCGAGAATTAATATAAAGGTCAAACGCACGAAACAAATTCCATTATCGATTTCTTCGAATTTCTTTTTTTTTATGCTTTATGGCAGAAAATAAATCAAACAAACAGTATTTTGAAAGGGCTTCATCAAAATCTTTGACGAATTTGGACACACACAACGCTGAAAGAACAGCCAAACTAGTCATGTATTCGAAAGCTTGTTGTTGACAGCCAAGATGACAGATGTTCTGCCAACTTGCTTCGCCGGCAAAAGTCTTATTTTTAATATCAGGTCCTACCGGCGTAATTGTTGTCTGAGCTACATCGCCTTCTTCGTGGTATGATTGAGAATTTAATTGTTGCTGTTATTAGCCCGTTAGTCGTTAGAGTATATCCGCGTCCAGCAAGTTGAGACCTTGAGAAAGCTTGGCAGTCAAGCCGTGCACAGAACTGACTAATTAAATCTTTGTTTGCTGTTCGCCTGTTCGGTTAAATAGAGAAACAGACTCTTAATTATATAAAAGTACCTTGAACTTTTAAGTTTAATTAAAAAGCAAAATGCTCTGCGGACATGTTCATGAGAATATAAATTTTTTGTGTAACGAAATCTACAACACTTGTCAATCATATTGCATGTGTGTTTAAAAATAACATGTGGGCGTCCCACGGTCTAGACAGGTTTTGTGTCAGGCCCTATTTCAAATTAGGGCCTGAACTTCAGGTTAACGTTCCTACAGAAGGAATACAAACATCTCACATTCTTAACATTTATGAACTTTATTTGTCTTTTAGAATTTTGGATGCAACTGAATCACAAAGTCAAACTGAAGTAAGGAAGCTACGTTTTGAAGTATTTTTACCGAATTTAGCATCAATTAGTGCATGAGCTGTCCTCCATTTTGGATTATTATCGACATGCATGTATACCTCTTGTATACGCCAACAACCCACTCTCCTCCGCAGAGGCTTTGTGTTTTGTTTTGGGTTTTTTCAAAGTTTGCAGGCGGGATAGTCGCAGGCTAGGGGAAACGGCGCTCCCACGCTCCGCCTCTCCCCTTTCATCCCTATTTATCCCCTATAATTTCCCCCTAGCCTGCCTAGTCCGCGACTATCCCACCTGCAAACTTTGAAAAAACCCAAAACAAAACACAAAGCCTCTGCGGAGGAGAATGTCAACAACCAATGATTGATAAGGCTGATTTACACAACACAACTTTTACCTAAAACTGTCGCATGCAACCTGCTTACGACTGCAAATCAAGCAGGCGGAGGCGCGTTTAAATTTCGGGGGGGGGGAGGGTGCAAGCTTCGCACCCTCCTTTCCCAGGCGTGGGAAAACTTTCTGGGGGTGCACACCCCCCTTCCCAGAAAATCCGTCAATGAAAAATTTCAATAAGACAAACTGTTTAGTGCTGGTGATATCCCACTAACTTATATCTTTCACCTTTGCAGAGCAAAACAGAAAGTGAAGCAACAGGCGAAACTGAGCAACCAAAGAAAGACGAGGAATCAGCGCCGCGAGGACTGCTGGGAACGCAATCATCAACACCACCAACACAGGACAACCAAGAGACTGGATCTAACCAATCACAAGCATCGCCTAACACCACGTGGTACACGGACGAACCAATGAACACAAAGCTTGACGATGAAGCGGAATTCCCGCCTCTGACGTTACCCAGCGACTGATAAGGTTTGAAAATAGTAAACATGTATAGTAGAACAGTCCAACTGCACATCTGCTTCGCTTGGCCATTGCTCAATTGCTTTAAAATGTGTTGGGCAAAGGTAGGAGAAAGCAGGAGATTATGGGTTATATGACGGGGGTTGTATTTTTTTGGGCATAAAATTGAAGAGATTTAATTATAAATACTATTTTAAGCGTGTTTCGAGAGTATGCGTTTTGTGACATTTTTATGGCGAAGTCTGAATCGATTGCGCGTGATTGCGCATGTGTTAAAACGGACCAATGCAATCGCCGATGTGGTCGCTGTGCATTTAGGAACAAACGAAACTATAAATTTGTTCTGATTATCTTAGACTAAATTTAATTATACTGGATAGCTGTATCGGTTTCCACAGTAAAAGTCTGGTACGGCTCATCTCTTAACAGTTCAGTGCTTGTGCAGGAAACCTAAACTAACTTTATTTATGCTAGATAGCTCTATCAGTTCTAAACTGTTCTCCCAAGAGGTCCACCGTTGCTCACATAACATCACCAACACTACACTAAGTATTTCAAAATACTTTATACACAAATGCTTAGTAACCTTAGTAAATAGATCAATAGATGTCGTCAACACAACGTCGTCCGCAACACAAGCTGATTTCTACGAAGGGCGTGTACAACATAGACAGATTTTCAAATTTTGCGGGGGGGGGGAGGGCGAAGGGGTGCGTAGCGTCGCGGGGGAAGCTGCAGCTGGGGTCACAGGAAATTTTTGGTCTCATTTAGTTTAGTTCAAAATCCTTTTTGTCAATCACACTACTGTCAATAGATAGCTTAAGATCTACGACGTCGACGTCAGGGCTATGCAGAGGACTGGGACTAGGATATCGTCCTAATGTAGTCCCAGTCCTCTGCTTAGCCCTGACGTCCTAGCTAACGTCGACGTCGTAGATCTTAAGCTATCTATTGAACCCAACGAACATTTAAATTTCTGGGGGGTGCACATTTCTCTCCAGGTGGGGTGGGAAAACTTCCTGAGGGGGTGAAAAATATTTGGGGGTGCACCCCTCCCCCCTACATACATCCACAGAGAATCGGTCTACAATAATACAAATAAATTTAATTAAAGTAACAGATTTCCTCTATTTAGCTGTTTTTAGCCCGCCCCATCCCCCTTTCTAATAAACCCTCAGTCCAACATTGAAAAAAAACAAGCCCCCACCCTTTACTTTATCCCCATCTTCTATTAATTAAGTCATTCTCTATCTTAACTAAGAGTGAAATATGAACACAAACGTTCTCGATAGCGTTCACTGATAATGCTGTGTATATAATGTTCACTGATGAAAAAAAGAACAATAATAATATAAAAGAGAAAATATATGGGTTAACTGCCAGACGATATGAATCTTTATACAAACTATATTATCCGCTATTTACATGATGCAGTACTGCAGCGCGTTACAAATGATGATTTTACTTTACAAAAATAATTATGCATTATTATTCTCGCTTATTTCTTTGGCCATATTGGAAATTGCTTTATGTGTGATAATACAGAGGTTCAGATTTGACTTCCGGTATCAATCAACCAATCAGATGCATTTATCGTACCCGATTAACCAATCAAATGCGTATCAAGCCTGTGAAGGCGGTTTTCCACTAGGCGAAATTTTTCGACCGAATCGAAATTTTCTTTTGTCTTACAAGCACTCAGATGGAACTAATCAGAAATCTTTTGAATTTGAACAATAGAAATTTCGGTTCGATCGAAAAATTTCGCCTAATGGAAAATCGCCTTGAGAGATAGGGGAAGTGGAAGTTAAATCTGAACCTCTCTATTGCCACAGAATAGCAGAATAGGAACCTTACAGAAGGTCGACTCGGGCAAAAAAGCGTAACCGATGCCACGCCACAGAATAGGAACCTTACAGAAGGTCGACTTCTTGGTTTTGCCTATGATTTCGGCGTAACCGTTCCAATGCTGTCGCCATGGTACTATAGCCAGTGCGCTTATCAGAGGCATTCACACCCCTGGAAATATTCAAAGTGGCGGACGCTCAGGGGGGTGAATGCCTCTCGGTCTTCTGTAACGTTCCTGTACCACAATGTGCTATTGCGTTGCAAGCGCAGGACAAGCTGTCTCGTTTCATTTGCATGATCTTTTTGTAAAACTACTGCTCAGCTTCCATGGCACGACTGTTTATTTTCTTCATCAAATATAACTTGTCCTTACCAGTCTAAATACAAATACGAGAGTAACTTAGTTTATAAATAATTGAAACTGCTGAGAATAAAATTTTCTAATCTATTGCAAATAGCCAAAAATATATTATTACTGTAATATTTACAAAAACTTACCAATATGATTTGTTGTCGTAGCAGTTTCATTTTCTGCTCATTGGAAGACTTGAGAAGTTTGTAATAATAGATGAACACACTAGATAAATATGGCACAATGCATACAATGGTTAGTCTATATACCTAATGCAAGTAATGTAGTTTCCACCAGTTCAGAACTGCACCACTGAATATATTCAGTCAACTCTCATGCAACTCTTGTTCTTGTTTGACCGGGCCATGAGAGATGAGAAAACGTTCATGCAAACTCTCACTTCTCAACTCTCATCAATTTTCGTCCTCATTTGAACATGACTTTAAAACGCATTAATAATTCATGAGCTATGGTGTACATATTTGACTATTGAGCCCCATACAGACGGGCAATTTCTCTTTGACAAGTTTTATTATGCTTTTACGGCAAAAAGTCGCAATTTTTCCTTGCCAAGAATTCTTGCCTTGTTCCTAGGGTTGGGCGATATTTCGATGCCGTCTGACAAAATGTCCGGTGACATGAG